>JARQOC010000003.1:858965642-859091680 GCA_033576535.1 Allobates femoralis | reverse complement strand
AAATCGTAAATCGCTAGATCTGAGGTCCGGACCTCAGATCTCGATTTTGCGATTTGATCAGATCTCGCTCGTCGTATCTTGCCGTCACACGCACAGACATCGCTTACGCGATGTTTAATCTGCCGCGTTCAAGCGATATCTTGCGCGATATCTGTGTGTGTGACGGCCGCTTTAGGGAGATGCGGCATCATGAGATCCTGGAGTCTTGTCGCCCCCTGATGACAGGTCCCAGTAACTACAATGATACAATAAAGCTGATAGAAATGTGGAGGAGTCACCTCTCCGCTCAGCAGGGAGATGATCTCCAGGGTGAGGTGGAGTAATCTACTGCTGATCTCATTCCCGTCCTCGTCCATCCTCGGGATCATTCAGGAGAAGGAAAACTGGATCAGCCGGAGGGATCTCGTCCTGCAGCGTCTGTATGATAAAGAGAAGATGGAAATAACGTGATCCAGAACCACAAATACTGAGGAACAGATCACCGACCACGAGTGATGGATCCTGTAACTAATGAGCGATCACATCTACAAGAGATCACCGACCACGAGCGATGGATCCTGTAACTAAGAACCGATCACATCCACAAGAGATCACCGATCACGAGCGATGGATCCTGTAACTAAGGATCGATCACATCTACAAGAGATCACCGACCACGAGCGATGGATCCTGTAACTAAGGAGCGATCACATCTACAAGAGATCACCGACCATGAGCGATGGATCTTGTAACTAAGGAGCGATCACCTCTACAAGAGATCACCGACCACGAGCTATGGATCCTGTAACTAAGGACCGATCACATCTACAAGAGATCACTGACCACGAGCGATGGATCCTGTAACTAAGGACCGATCACATCTACAAGAGATCACCGACCGCGAGCGATGGATCCTGTAACTAAGGAGCGATCACATCTACAAGAGATCACAACCACGAGCGATGGATCCTGTAACTAAGGGATCAATCTACAAGAGATCACCGACCACGAGCGATGGATCCTGTAACTAAGGACCGATCACATCTACAAGAGATCACCTCACACGAGCGATGGATCCTGTAACTAAGGGATCACATCTACAAGAGATCACTGACCACGAGCGATGGATCCTGTAACTAAGGACTGATCACATCTACAAGAGATCACCGACCACGAGCGATGGATCCTGTAACTAAGGAGCGATCACATCTACAAGAGATCACCGACCACGAGCGATGGATCCTGTAACTAAGGACCGATCACATCTACAAGAGATCACCGACCACGAGCGATGGATCCTGTAACTAAGGACCGATCACATCTACAAGAGATCACCTCACACGAGCGATGGATCCTGTAACTAAGAACCGATCACATCTACAAGAGATCACCGACCACGAGCGATGGATCCTGTAACTAAGAACCGATCACATCCACAAAAGATCACCGATCACGAGCGATGTATCCTGTAACTAAGGAGCGATCACATCTACAAGAGATCACCGACCACGAGCGATGGATCCTGTAACTAAGGAGCGATCACATCTACAAGAGATCACCGACCACGAGCGATGGATCCTGTAACTAAGGAGCGATCACATCTACAAGAGATCACCGACCACGAGCGATGGATCCTGTAACTAAGGAGCGATCACCTCTACAAGAGATCACCGACCACGAGCGATGGATCCTGTAACTAAGAACCGATCACATCTACAAGAGATCACCGACCACGAGCGATGGATCCTGTAACTAAGAACCGATCACATCCACAAAAGATCACCGATCACGAGCGATGTATCCTGTAACTAAGGAGCGATCACATCTACAAGAGATCACCGACCACGAGCGATGGATCCTGTAACTAAGGAGCGATCACATCTACAAGAGATCACCGACCACGAGCGATGGATCCTGTAACTAAGGAGCGATCACATCTACAAGAGATCACCGACCACGAGCGATGGATCCTGTAACTAAGGAGCGATCACCTCTACAAGAGATCACCGACCACGAGCTATGGATCCTGTAACTAAGGACCGATCACATCTACAAGAGATCACTGACCACGAGCGATGGATCCTGTAACTAAGGACCGATCACATCTACAAGAGATCACCGACCACGAGCGATGGATCCTGTAACTAAGGAGCGATCACATCTACAAGAGATCACTAACCACGAGCGATGGATCCTGTAACTAAGGGATCACATCTACAAGAGATCACCGACCACGAGCGATGGATCCTGTAACTAAGGACCGATCACATCTACAAGAGATCACCTCACACGAGCGATGGATCCTGTAACTAAGGGATCACATCTACAAGAGATCACTGACCACGAGCGATGGATCCTGTAACTAAGGACCGATCACATCTACAAGAGATCACCGACCACGAGCGATGGATCCTGTAACTAAGGAGCGATCACATCTACAAGAGATCACCGACCACGAGCGATGGATCCTGTAACTAAGGACCGATCACATCTACAAGAGATCACCTCACACGAGCGATGGATCCTGTAACTAAGAACCGATCACATCTACAAGAGATCACCGACCACGAGCGATGGATCCTGTAACTAAGGAGCGATCACATCTACAAGAGATCACCGACCACGAGCGATGGATCCTGTAACTAAGGACTGATCACATCTACAAGAGATCACCTCACACGAGCGATGGATCCTGTAACTAAGGAACCGATCACATCTACAAGAGATCACCGACCACGAGCGATGGATCCTGTAACTAAGGACCGATCACATCTACAAGAGATCATCGATCACGAGCGATGGATCCTGTAACTAAGGACTGATCACATCTACAAGAGATCACTGACCACGAGCGATGGATCCTGTAACTAAGGAGCGATCACATCTACAAGAGATCACCTCACACGAGCGATGGATCCTGTAACATGTCCATAATCCATTGTGTGTCCTCGGCCTCCTCTCATTATCAGCCTCGTCGGCGGAGGTCGGTCACCGTGGTAACTGCACCGCCAGCGGGGACTGAGGATCAGGAGGAAAATCCCCGGGAGCAGCAGGAGCCTCCACAGGAGCAGCTCTGCCCTCAGCACACACTGGACTCTCACCTGGAGGGAGGGAAACAGAGAACAACAAAAGATAGAGCTGCTTCTCTATGAGAGCTGGAGGACCTGTGATGATGTCACTGTCATGTGACCAGGGGGCGGGGCTCTCCAGGGTGCCTGTATGCTACGGTATAAAGGCCCACAGTAAGGCTGTGTTCACACAGTGCGTATTTTGACGCGTGTATTTTCTCCAGAAGAATGTGCATCTGTATTTCCCAGCAAAGTCAATGGGCATTCACTTTTGCCATTCACACGTCGCGTATTTTTACGCAGCGTAAAAATACGCGTGTAAAAAAATGAACATGTCAATTCTTTCCAGTTTTTTACGCGCGTATTTTCCATAGGCCCCATTATAAGCACTGGAAATACATGCGGAAAAATACGCAACGTGTGAACGCAGCCTTTTATACGGTTCAACATCATATTTGACATCATTGTCGTGTGTAAATGAACGATTCAACAATGATAATTGGTCGGAGGTGACAGGTTCTTTTCATGCACATAAACCTGACAACTTCATGTTACCCAGCTGCTGCATCGTTGTGTGTGACACTGCGATATGATGTCATGGACGACTTCGCCCATTCACAGCAATGAGCAGGGATTGTTCGCGGTGTTTGGGATGATCTCTGCTCCCATCGTTGTTCTCCACGATATCTGGACGTCTGACATCTCACCAGCGATGTTGCACAGGTGTCTAAAAAATCAGCGGCTCCCGAGATCGCTGACAACATCGGTGCCAGGCTGTACCGTGTAACGGAACCTTTAGGATCTCACTAACGATCTCGGGGGCGCGCGCTCGTTTAGGACATCTTTTTGACATCGTTGGTGAGATGTTACACGTCTACGGTCATGGCCAAAAGTTTTGAGATTGACACCAAAATGATATTTTCCCATGATCTGCTGCCTCTGGTTTTTATTTGTGTTTGATGTTTCTATCACATACAGAAATATAATTGCAATCATATTATGATACCAAAAGGTTCTATTGACAGTTAGAATGAGTTAATGCAACAAGTCAATATTTGCAGTGTTGCCCCTTCTTCTTCAGGACTCTGCAATTCTCCCTGGCTGCTCTCAATCAACTTCTGGACCAAATCCTGACTGATCGCCGTCCATTCTCCATTCTTCCATTCTTCCATTCTTCCATTCTTGCATAATCAATGCTGCATTTTGGCAGAATTTGTTGGTTTTTGTTTGTCCACCCGTCTCTTGATGATTGACCACAAGTTCTCAATGAGATTAAGATCTGGGGAGTTTCCAGGCCATGGACCCAAAATCTCTATGTTTTGTTCCCTGAGCCATTTAGTTATCACCTTTGCTTTATGGCAAGGTGCTCCATCATGCTGGAAAAGGCATTGTTGGGCGCCAAACTGCTCTTGGCCGGTTGGGAGAAGTTGCTCTTGGAGGACATTCTGGTACCATTCTTTATTCATGGCTGTGTTTTTAGGCAAGACTGTGAGTGAGCCGATTCCCTTGGCTGAGAAGCAACCCCACACATGAATGGTTTCAGGATGCTTTACAGTTGGCATGAGACAAGACTGGTGGTAGCGCTCACCTCTTCTTCTCCGAATAAGCTGTTTTCCAGATGTCCCAAACAATCGAAAAGGGGATTCATCAGAGAAAATGACTTTCCCCCAGTCCTCAGCGGTCCACTCCCTGTACCTTTCCCCCAGTCCTCAGCGGTCCACTCCCTGTACCTTTCCCCCAGTCCTCAGCAGTCCACTCCCTGTACCTTTACCCCAGTCCTCAGCAGTCCACTCCCTGTACCTTTCCCCCAGTCCTCAGCAGTCCACTCCCTGTACCTTTCCCCCAGTCCTCAGCAGTCCACTCCTTGTACCTTTCCCCCCGTCCTCAGCAGTCCACTCCCTGTACCTTTCCCCAGTCCTCAGCAGTCCACTCCCTGTACCTTTACCCCAGTCCTCAGCAGTCCACTCCCTGTACCTTTCTCCCAGTCCTCAGCAGTCCACTCCCTGTACCTTTCCCCCCGTCCTCAGCAGTCCACTCCCTGTACCTTTCCCCCAGTCCTCAGCAGTCCACTCCCTGTACCTTTCACCCAGTCCTCAGCAGTCCACTCCCTGGACCTTTCCCCCAGTCCTCAGCAGTCCACTCCCTGTACCTTTCCCCCAGTCCTCAGCAGTCCACTCCCTGAACCTTTTGCAGAATATCTGTCGGTCCCTGATGTTTTTTCTGGAGATAAGTGGCTTCTTTGCTGCCCTCCTTGAAACCAGGCCTTGCTCAAAGAGTCTCCGCCTAACAGTGCATGCAGAAGCACTCACACCAGCCTGCTGCCATTTCTGAGCAAGCTCGGCACTGCTGGTAGTCCCATCCCGCAGCTGAAACTGTTTTAAGATACGGTCCTGGCGCTTGCTGGTCTTTCTTGGGCAACCTGGAGCCTTTTTGACAACAATGGAAGCTTTCTCCTTGAAGTTCTTGATGATGCGATAGATTGTTGACTGAGGTGCAATCTTTCTAGCTGCGATACTCTTCCCTGTTAGGCCATTTTTGTGCAGTGCAATGATGGCTGCACGTGTTTCTTTAGAGATAACCATGGTTAACTGAAGAGAAACAATGATACCAAGCACCAGCCTCCTTTTAAAGTGTCCAGTGGTGTCATTCTTACTTAATCATGACTGATTGATCGCCAGCCCTGTCCTCATCAACACCCACATCTGTGTTAATGGAACAATCACTAAAACGATGTTAGCTGCTCCTTTTAAGGCAGGACTGCAATGATGTTGAAATGTGTTTAGGGTTAAAGTTCATTTTCTAGGCAAATATTGACTTTGCAAGTAATTGCTGTTAAGCTGATCACTCTTTATGACATTCTGGAGTATATGCAAATTGCCATTAGAAAAACTGAAACAGTAGACTTTGTTAAAATTAATATTTGTATCATTCTCAAAACTTTTGGCCATGACTGTAGATATCATACACGAGGCACCAGCGATGTTGCGCGCAGCGATCGTTCACACGACCCAGCGAATGATCCTTGTTCATTGTGGTGAATGGGCGAAGTCGTTCAACACATCGTTATCGCGGTGTCACACTGAACGATGCAGCAGGTTTGCTGATCGCAGATCTTCAGATTTATGAACATGTTCTCAAATATGTGATCAACGATCCAACGATTTATCGTCGTCGTATCTCGGTGTCGCACACAACGACGTCCTAACGATGTCGTTTGAACGACTACAAACCCGTGACGTTTCAGTGATATCGTTCATGATATCGTTGCGTGTAAGAGAAAATAACGCTCTGAGGTTTTGCAGCAGTTGAATAGGCAGGCTATAATACACCATCCCATGTCTATGGAGTTGACAGTAAGGAGATCTTCCCGACCGCCTCTGTGCCCTAGTCTCAGTGCTCCGGTCTCATGGAGCTTGCACAGATCGGCACTGGCTCCAGGGGTAGGACTGCGAGTCACTGGAAGCCAGAGCGCATGGGCCCCGGTCTTCGGGGCATGCGCGGGACTGCCAGGCATGCGGTCTCCGTGTGACCGAATGTCACTTCCAGTTTCCGGCACACAAAACAGCCTGCAGATGTGAATGGGTGAGCAATACAAGAGGCTATAAAGAAGGTATGGCTGAGCTTCAGTGCTGCGCTGACAGGAGACACAACGTGTTCCCTGTGTCTGTGTATATCAGGATACGGCCGTATTAGATTAGATTGGATTACTTCCTTCCTGATAGGGTATAATATGCATATATTTACATATATATTAACTCATTTATCTACTCACTCTGCTTCAGAACATTTTACCCAACCAATAGATCAGAAATCTTATGGTATTTTATATAGGAGAGAGAGATCCACACCTACTAGGACATGTTTATAACTTTCCTCTCCTTGTCCGCACCCTATTTGCAATTCTTAAGCCTTGTGGAGCGGCTGCTGCTTAATATTCTTACCTTTCTTAGTTGTGTTGTGTGTAGGAATAATGCAGGATTGTACACAAGGCCTTACCTGATACCAGGAGCGAACCAGGCAGTATTCATCTGACTACACTCGTGACCGGCCGAGGTGTTTGTGGGGCCAACCAAAGACTATTCTAACTTTTGTTGAAGAGAGACGTCATCATGGCCTGTCCTTTTTTCCATCCTTGAGCACAACTCCCTTTTTGTTCCTTTAGTATTTATTTAGTTTTGTCCGGGCAGTCTGATACCGAGGGGGTGCGCAGGCAGCCAGACGTAACAAGGCTGGGACGGATAACCTCCCGCCATTTACCTAGACGAACTTTATTTTAACTTCAAATTGTACCTTGCCCCCTACCTCCTAGGGTCACCTGTAGAGATTGTCAGCGTGATTATACCATCCTAGACTGGCAACATGGTGTCTACCTCACCGTGATTTACCAATTCTGCATTCAATACGCTTACCGTTTTGTAAGAATTGTACTTAGAAGAAGCTCCACCTGCTTACAAAAAAGTGCAAAAACTCAGAATCAATTGCTCTGATTACCTCATGCGAGGATCCTACCGGTGTCCAGTGTAAGATCATCTCTCCTATACGTACATCTGAAATAAAACACTCAAGAATTTGTATTAGATTCAAAAATCAGAAAAATACTTATTCAACAAAATTCTTATTACAATTCTCTACTAATTATATTGATAGCTAGGCAACAAATAATACAGCGCTGCAGAATATATTGGCGCTATATTTATAAACTATAACTGAATTTAACTTCCATTATAACTGTCTACATCCCCCCTTCGCATGAGGGAATCAGAAGATATCAGAGTAAAGGCATATATAAACTGGTAGTGGAACTAACTGTGATGTAGTTGACTCACCGCGGCCGGCTGACTCCGGTTTAGACAGGCGATTCTTCTCCTTCCTTGTCACGGGTGGACCGCGCCTGCCGGTAGTGGGGCCCGGTGTAGTGCAGATCAAAAGTGAAGACGTCTTACGGGAACAGATTAAGGGGTTTTAATTTGTTTTCTTCGTGACGCCACCTATGAGTAGTTCGGTAAGGGCTACCGACGCTGCGGGACCCCCGGGGGATGGACAGCAGCAAGATGTTACGCTCCCCACAGGCTGAGCGGTGATCCCCGGGGCTGGAGCTGCTCAAGATGTTGTGCGGCAGCTGCGGTTACCTTCTAGTTAATGACGGACAGTTCATAAGGAATCACGGACACAGACAGTCTCTGTAACGGTCTTTACTGTAACCAGCAAGCAATACATGGTATACAGTGGTTGAGTAGTAGACCGGGTGGACTCAGCAGTGATGGTGTCCCTTAGAAATTCGTAGTGCTCCTCCATTCTACCTACTTAGTTCCTTCTTGCCAGCGTCGCCCAGGAATACCAGGTCGGGTACGGGGAGGCTGCTTCAATGCCCTATCCATGATGTACGTTCTGGATGTTTTGGGGAGCCTTGGATCCCTCAGTGGGTACACCGCTGGTTAGACGACTGGAAACTGGCTGGTGGTGGGGTGCTCCTATAAAGCTGATCCTCCACTCTTCTGGTTCGCGTGGCAGAGGTGAACTGCTGCCAGCTTCGGTACCAGTGAACCGGCTGTGAGTTGTGGGCACGGGAGTCTTTTGGGAACCCGTGTAGATATGCCCAATCCCGGTGGTTAAGGCCTCAGGTGCTGACACCCGACCGGTGACGGCCCAGGGGCCCGCACGGGGTGCGGAGCCCCCGCTCCTCTCCAAGCTCTAGTCTGCTCTCGTCAGGTTCTAGACTTCAACTCCAACTATCTAGACCATTGTGTGTTCTCC
Source organism: Allobates femoralis (assembly GCA_033576535.1). Lineage (NCBI taxonomy): Eukaryota > Metazoa > Chordata > Amphibia > Anura > Aromobatidae > Allobates > Allobates femoralis. The sequence continues at coordinate 859,082,879 of JARQOC010000003.1, read as the reverse complement.
TGCACTACCCTAACACTCCGCCCACCAGGACCTAGGATTGGCCCTCTATTCTAGGTGTTTGCATGTTGGGTTGGATTTCTAAGTTAACCAGGTCATTGCTGAGTCAGAGGATATTGCGGCTGCATTTGTGGCTGCAATACCCTCCTGTGACGCACTCGTTGCGGGGCGCCACATAGTCTCATTGTTAACAGGCCTTTTGGGTGGTGTAAGATGGCCGACACAGGAAGCTCTGATGGGGAAAACTTTCTCTGAGTCTTACATTCCTAAAATGGGGGGAACACTCTGGGCGGAGGTTTCTGTCCGAATCTTAAAACAAGTCCATCCCCCACCTGGAGCCAGCGCCATGACAGAAAACAACTTTAGAAAACAATGGGATTAGAATCTGAAGATTTAAAGGGAACCAACCACCCCAAATGACCCCCCCCGGACTGTTAATATGTGTCCCTACACCCAGAACACACATTTGGGGCAATCGTTTTTGCTAAAAAAACGGTTTAGTAGAAGCTAAGATATAGCTTTATGAAGTTTAATAAATCAAGCCGAATGGGTGTTACCTAGCTTTGTCCTCGTGCATTTCTTCGTGCCTGTCAGCCTCCTCTCCCCTCCTCCCTTCAGTGAAGCCTTTCTGTGCAAGCCGAAAATGGCCTGGCCTGTCTGCTGCTGCCTGATAAATTATGCACGCCCATCTCTGCACCTAAGAGCCTGGCCGCGTCATGAAGGGGGCGGGGCTAGATCGCGTCATGCCGGAGCCCCGCCCCCTTTCATTTTCGGCTTGCACAGAAGGGCTTCACTGAAGGGAGGGGGGGAGAGGAGGCTGACAGGCACGAGGACAAAGCTAGGTAACACCCATTCGGCTTGATTTATTAAACTTCATAAAGCTATATCTTAGCTTCTACTAAACCGTTTTTTTTAGCAAAAACGATTGCCCCAAATGTGTGTGCTGGGTGTAGGGACACATATTAACAGTCCGGGGGGGTCATTTGGGGTGGTTGGTTCCCTTTAACACACATATACTAAGTATTATTATCTGTTCTCTAAGCCTCTTCTAAAAACAATTGTTTATCGTACTAATGCCATTTATTTATTTAAATCAGAAAGAGTTTACCTCTGTAACACTTCAGACAGAGACATACAAAAATTATCCCAAATAGCTATCTTAGTGTCTAAAGAATATTAACCCAACACAAACAAGAAGACAGTGTGTCAGTATGACTCAATAAAATAGAATAATCCCTGTATGAAAATCAGTAAAACCTAATTTTGTAGGACCTCGAGCAGGAATGTACAAAAACTGTCTAAAATAACTATTATTGTGTCCAATAATAAGCAATATTACTAGCTTCCAACTAAATACACAGTAAACAATTATGATTCTTATAATATTCACAGCTAAAAATGAAAAGAAATTCCTGCGTTCCACTCAGGATCTTAATCTTATAGAAAGCTGGGTGAATGTGTCACTCCCGCATGTAAAAATGAACACACTAGTGCAGACTCGCCCCTACCCCCTCCCATCAGGTACTGAAGGAGAGGGGGAAGAGAAAATATCTGCGCACAATTCTTAGGGTATGTGCGCACTGGTCGGGTTAGGGCCGGATTAGGTGTGTAAACCGCCGGTCGGTTTACATAAATTTCATGTAAATTTATGTTAATCCAAACCGGCGTTTGGATTAACATTGAAACCTATGTAAACCGACACCCGCTGTGCACACAGCGGCGGTTTACACATGCTCATCCGTTGCTAACCCGCTGGGTTCCCAGCGGGTTAGCAAAGAATGAGCTTGTTCTATAATCCGGCCGGTTCTGCAGCGGCTGCAAGCAGAATCATGTACTGCTTCCAGCCGCCGCAACACCGCCGCCGCTAACCCGCCCGTCACCCGCCCGTCTCCCGCCGCACATACCCGACAGGAAGCCGGTGGACGGCTCCGGAGCTTCCTGTCGGGTCCCGCCCAGCCGCCGCCGCCACAAACCCGCCCACCGTGCACAGCCTAACCTTGGACGGAATGAATATTGGCAGAAAATGAATATTATGAATATGCCAAGGGGATCATACACACATTATAAGGTAGCGTTCTCCCTAGGGAATCGCTTGGCAGCATGTATAACACAAAAAAACACAAAACCATACACTAAACACCTGCTCACATCACGCTTGATACAAAACAGACAGTCACATATAGACAAGACAATAATCAACCCTGACATTACATCTCACATCTCAGCAAACATACAGTATACACAGGGGCCCCGATTAAAGCTTCATTCAACACTATGTGCACCATTCACAGCCTCCTATGGTGGTTATAGCCACCTAATCGTTATACACACATAACCATATAGCATTACAGCACCCTCCTTCCCCTTTAACGTCCTCATAGCCTTCTAATTGCTTGTTTGCATTTTTAACATACTTTCTCCCTTCTCTTTCACGGACCATATTAATGGCCGGAGGGAGACTGTGCTTTTCCTTGAAAAGACGCAACATCTTTAATCACTATTTACCGGTGTCTCTATCCCAGCAAATACTTATGCCACGGTACACCGGTCTTCCCTCCCCTTCTTGCTACCTACTTCTTCCCTTTCTTTTCACATACTTTCTTTACTTTCCTCTCTGCCACAAGGTCTCTTGGGGGTAATTTGCTGAGGCTTTGACTGATTAACACCCGTATTATAGCTTAAACCCAAGTCTCTATGCTTCTATCTTGGCTATGGCTGTCCACCCCTCAAGGTTACCACTGTCAGCAGGGTTGTATAAAGGGCAGTCAACTGGGATACCTTCAGTGAGCCGGGCATTAAAGTGTATTCTGAACACTCTAAACCTTGGGAGGGGGAAGAGAGGTGAAATGGGTCTGTAACCAAGTCAGCAGAAATAGCAAGCTTCACACCTTGCTGGAATCAGTCAGCCAGAGTCGGTCTGAGGACTGGGACTGGAATGGTGGTCACCAAACAGATGAAACAAATAAAACATCAAATTGTGTTAGCCCCCTCTACACCTCAGTGGGGCAACAACTGGGTCATATAACTTTCTTACATATACTTCTTGCAACAAGACTCCTTGCAGATTGACTATCGTTAGCTGGGCATGTATATTCTGTCTGAACACCTTGAGTACTGGAGAAGTGCCAGGGATTGCTATATAACCAGTTTCTTCCCGTGCATATGGCACGTCAGTAACATGATTTATTATCCAGCCAGCGGGCGTAATTGCTAGCTCTATACCTTGTCTATACAAGCGGCACGTCATCTGGAGTTATCTGGAGAGACAGAACAATATCATCACTACTATCATTTACGTAAATTACGTACTCATCCACCACCACAGCCAGGAGCGGGGTGGGAAGACCATCAACCCTTTTTAGGGGGTTGGAAACACATCAACCCTTTTTAGGGGGTCGGAAAACCATCAACCCTTTTTAGGGGGTTGGAAACCCATCAACCCTTTTTAGGGGGTCGGAAAACCATCAACCCTTTTTAGGGGGTTGGAAACCCATCAGCCGTATCAGAGGCTGGAACACCAGTAGTGAAATAAACCATCGGCCCCCCTTACAGGGGCCGGAAAACCATCAACCCTATTAGGGGTTGACAAAGCATCAGCTCTACTACCTGGGAATAGAGCTGGACAACCAGGGAAACAGAATCTGCCCACTCAGCCCCGTCTCTCCGTTCTCCTTGCCTTTCTTTCTTTCTATGTACTGAAACTGTAGCAATGATAGCACTGACATAAACACAGATAAACTCAGGATCAGGTTGCAAGAACACAAATAAGGCAGACAATTAAGGAATAATTTTCCGGATCGGGTTGCAAAAGCTAGGACTTCTCCGATCCGGTCATCTATGTCCGAGTCTGACAGCCAGCTACCTTCATCATCCCTGCACGGAGACACAGGAGGGTCTTAGGTAAGATAAATAATTTTCTTACCTCTTTGTAGCCTGCAGGTCTACCCCTCGTGTATGGTCCGTCCTGGGAATGAAGGATCAGTTGTGGCTGTCGTCCCCTGGACGTCTCGTCCTAGCCCCACGCTGGTGCACCAACTGTAATGGATGCCCCCCACACCTTTCGGGTGAGGTACACATCAAGGCTGCCCGTTATCACCTTTACTGTTTTTTTTTGTTGTTTTTTTTTTAAATCAGAAAAGTTTTTATTCATTTGAAGAGTAAAATAATGAAATACAGCTTTAGTACAATAATTTTTCATTTTCTTATTAAGATGAAAACCCCCCTCCCTCAACCCCCCTCCCCCTTTACGGACAACAACAATCCTTGTATAAAATATACAATGATTATTTTACAAGTGTAATGGATGCCCCCCACAACTTTCGGGTGAGGCTGTCATCTTAATTGTCTGCCGCCAAATTGGATGCTTTGTCTAACTGTGTGCACGTCACTGAAAAGAACCACGCTGACAGCCATGTCAGCTTAATGACAAAGACCTTTATTTTAGGAGTGGTTAGCAGTTTTATTACTTATCATTAAAGGGATGTTAAAAGGGTGTTACTAGATAATTGCGTCATATTATGCTGAATCTACATTTTATTCTGAAAAAACATTCAATTATATTCTGTGTGTTAGTTTAAACTAGCCTTGAATTCGTACAGTACATTCAGAACAATCTGATAAGAGCTTCTATACGGCTACCTCTAAATCAAAACATTATATAAAATCTGAGACACAGAAAACCCAAAGGTGGGAGGGAAGAAGGAGAGAGGGCTATAGGGAAAAGTGCAAGGCCTCTTTCCTACAAACATGCCTCTAGCCTGTACTAAGAGATTTCTGAATGTATTCTAAAAACTAATATAAATTATTAACTATTTATTGCCATAACACAAGGATACATAAGATATGGTCGAAGATCACACAAAACATCCTATAACCATTTCCATGCCCTTCATAGTGTATTCACCACAATCTCCCCTCCAGTAGCATTGATCACACCTTCCATGGTGCCCATAGGTTGTCACAGAGTTTGGCATTTTTTCTTTTAAAACAGATTTTCTCCTCCATCCGTATCACATAATCCACCTGCCTTATGTACTCCTGTCTAGAGGGAGGTTCCACTCGCACCCAATACCTAACTATTACCTTTCTGGCTGCGTATAAGAGTCTGGCAATCGCCAGTTTTGCAACATCATTACCCACAAGTTCCTCAACATAACCCAACAAGCAGACTACAGGGTCTCTAGGAATGATACGATAACGCCCCTCAATTAGGGCAGCTACTTCAGACCAATAGCCTGCAAGTTTTGGGCATCCCCACATAACATGTAGTATACCGGCAGCTTCTGATCCACATCTTGTGCACTCCGAAGTGTCCTGCACCCCTATCGGGTGACCTGCTCTGTGAACAAGAAGTAGTTGGGACATTCTAGCAGGTTCAATTAGGGATAATTTGGGGATGTATGCTAATATGGATTCCCATTTATCAATTTCAATGTTACCAACATCTGCCTCCCTCTTTTCTTTCGCTAAAACAGGATATTTCAGTAGAAAGGTGTGAAGCAGGACATCACCTTAACTGTTTAACATATCCCTGGAACCATTACTCAGGACTCTTCAGAACCTGCCAGCATTCGAAGACACGTGTCACGCTTCTGGGGGAAGCCGCCCTAGAGTGGACCCAGTTGGCCGTGGTACCGAACTCCCCTAGGTAAGCTGGTCCTAGTTTAACCAACCCCTATACAGGGATTGTCAGGGGCAAGCCCAGGGTGTCTAAATGCTAGTACCAGGAGGGCGGTTCGTAGGGTTAGCCTATACTACGGTATAGCTAAGGAGCACTTGAGGGATCAGAACCCGAGGCTAGGAGAGCAGGAATGGGAGGAAAGCACAAGGAGGACCTGACTAACAGCCAAAGAAGCAGAAGCTTACTAACTCAATAATCAGGCACCTCCCATCAGCGGAAGTGGCCTGATATACCGGAGGACGGACATATATTGGTCAAGGGGAGTGTCAGGTTGAGCCGTGCCGGCCCCTAGATTCACTAGGGAGGAGTGCGACCACGCCTACCGTGTTTCCCCGAAAGTAGGGCACCCCCGAAAGTAAGGCATGCTTGGGGGGGCGCCCTACTTGCTAATATAAGACACCCCCCCGATTATAAGGCGTACCTCACACATGCCGCCGATCACATGACCGCATCTGTGGCACCGCTCCCCGCTGCCCCCACTGTCCGTGCCCGCCAGTCTGCTTCCTTCTCACTGCCCTGGAGCGCTCCGGCTCTCTCTGCTGGTCTCCGCCCCGCCCACGAACCCTGTGCCAATCACAGCGCAGGAATCATGGCCCAGCTGACATCAGTCCTGGGCTGTGATTGGCCCAGGGCTTCTGCGCTGTGATTGGACCAGGGCTCCTGCGCTGTGATTGGCCCTGGGCTCCTGCGCTGTGAATGGCCCTGGGCTCCTGCGCTGTGATTGGCCCAGGGCTCCTGCAGTGTGCACCACCAAAGCAGCACCGCAGCGGAAAGAAAAGAAAGAAGGTAAGAAAGTGAAAGTGTGTGTGAGATGTATGTGTGTGTGTATGTGTGAGATGTGTGTGTGTGTGATGTGTGTGTGTGAGATGTGTGTCTGTGTACACACATGGCAGGCTGTAGTGGGTACCTTACTGGGAGGCTGCTGCAATGGGATACGGTACCGTACTGGGAGGCTGCTGCAATGGGATACGGTACCGTACTGGGAGGCTGCTGCAATGGGACAGTGTCTTACTTTCGGGGAAACACGGGTAGTACACCTCTGATTAGGTTTATGACTCCGACCATCTGATGTGCGAGCCCAGTGGTCAGCAGACAGGAAGTCGACCCGTCGATGGCTCTGAGACACAGCACACCTGGATGCCGGATGCCTGATTGGTAGGGAGCAGAAGATGCAGACCCAGGAGAGGTGAGCTGGGGAGCGGTGCCAGGGACCTAACAGCATGATGATTGGATCTACATCCGTTAAGTTCTCAGCATTCGCTGATGACATTCTTTTATTCATTGCGAATCCATCCACGGTTTTAGGGTTAATTATAATAAGCCAGAAGCATTGGCTTTATTCCGAGTTGGGGGGGATCGCATAATTCACAGCTACCCTTTTGGTAAAGTACCAAATCTATAAAAATATTTAGGTATTCAGCTTCCAGCGGTCCCATCAGTGTTATACCAAATCAATTATAAACCCTTGATCTCATCTGTGCTCAGTTTGCTAGATTCCTGGAAACACTTTTCCTTATCCTTTTTGGGACGGTGTCACTTGCTTAAGATGGTCGTATTTCCCAAACTTATGTATGCTTTTCAAACTCTACCCTTATTACTATCCCCTGTGGATACCAAAATATTAAATAAGTCATTCAGGAAATTCATCTGGGGAACCATAGGCCGGTCCAGAATCAGACTGACAACATTTCAAGCATCTAGAGAGGAGAGGGGATTACATTTTCCTTATATAGCAAGATGTAACCTCGCAGCTAATTTAAGGTATTCAACAGATTGGATTAAAAATAGATCCCATTTTACGAATATAGACATAGACCAACAGGTCTGTCCCCAGATCTCACTGACAGCTCTACTCCATCTGAGTAATGATGAACTTCCAATGGATGTCAGAGTACACCCCACTTTATGGCAAACGATTTTGGCATGGAGACAATGTCGGAAGCTATGTGGTTTAATACCCAGATATTCCCCATTTCTACCATTTCTAGGTAACCCTAACTACTGAAGAGGTAATCCACTCTGAGTCTATAAACTCCTCGCGGATCAGGGGTGTACTGTGACAGCTGATTTGCTGGATATCTGGTTCTCAGTGATCTCTTTTGAGGCTGCGACTTTATGCTTCATTTGCTAGTAGGCCCTTTTTATTCTTACAGGCGCATAGTCCGGTCCAGAAGGGCTTGGTTAGTGGAGAGTTTGGTACCAGAAAGAATGTAATGGATTGCTTCCTTAGAAATGCAAGAACTCAGCTGGCATCAACGAGTAGTATCTATGGCATGTTACGCAAACAATGGACATGGGAGGGAGGTAACATAGGACCAGCACGGTGGTCTAGACAAATTCCAGAATTCACTGTCAGGGATATTCTAGAAGCCACGACAAAACAGAGAAAGACCATACCATACAGCAGCTACACAGATATGACTCTCTTAATTTTACATAGAGCATACATCACACCACAACTCCAGTCAAAAATGACACCATCAGGCTCATACACATGCTCAAAATGTGGGACAAGAAATATGGATCTATATCATCACTTGTGGGGGTGCACGAGGATCCAGGAGTTATGGGGTAACATCCACACAGATTTACAGATATTATGTGGCATCACATTTTCACTCACACCACAATGGCTCATCTTCAACATCTTAGATGACTCCCATGGAACACCACCAAAGCACATTAAGGCGACATTGATCATATCGGCCGCTGCCACACAAAAGAGTATTTTGCATCACTGGTTGAGCCCTCAGGCATCCTCGAGGGAGCTTCTTCACTCCGAAATAATGTTTCTATTCAAGATGAACTGCTTGGACACTCTGATATGCAAAGAAAAAATGACTGGAAAGTTTTGACCACCTGGTCACTTTTCTTCCCGTCATTGTCACTAAAGCTAAGGAACAGACTATAAGGCTCAATTTGAGAACACCCAATGGTACTTGCTACAGCGTATCAGCGGACTCACTCCTATTCCTTGATTTATTGTGAAATACAATGAATGCAGAGACGGGGGAAGGAGAGGGTGGGGTATGGGTAGTTACCTTGTATTGGATACAGTCTTCCATCTATGTTGAAATATATGTTGATAATGTGTAACTTTGAAACTTAATAAAATATAGTCCAAAAAAAGAGGGGTTGTAGCGTTGGGTTCCTATACCCAGATAATTACATATGGATTTTTGACCTGAATGATTCCCTTTAAGATCCAGCAAAACCTGTTGTACAGCAATGGCAAGTGAAGCCTTTATCTCTGATGTCAGGTGTTTGGCCACTTCATGAGATAGCTCCTTGTAATGTACAGTGCAGAAGTCTGCATCTCTCCCACCAGCTGTCCAGGGTCTCTCATTGCTATTTGTCCCCTCTCGTCCTGTGAGCTCTTTGTTTGCATATCCTCCCCCATCAAATTCCCTGCAAACATTTCCAAGGCACACTGAGGATCCATCTTGGATTTCTCCTGCATCTCAAGTGTCCTGCTGCTCACAGGGATTGTCCTGCCTCTGCGGAGGACGTACCGGTCCATCAGCTTGTGAGTCTGTTTCTCACTGTTCTCTGCTTCTTTTCTTATTGTTTCCATTCAGTGTTTAGTACTCTGAGGGGGTGTAGTCTGCTGGGGCGGTGTGGAGCTCTCTCCTCTGCAGACCCGGAAGTGGTCAAGGTTTGGGCTTCTATGGGGATCATACATCACATTCTCTATTGTGGAATTAAGTTTAAATAAATTATTGATAAATGTATTTTGTAGTGTGTTCTTCAGTTTCATCATTGTCATTTTAATATTTGAGGATAAATATTGATTTGTCCACAGATCACACAGTAATAAATACAAGATTCATAAAAGCTTCATTACTTTGAAAGCAAAAAGGTTATTTATTTTCCCTCCTGTTTCATAAAAATGTACATATCTCGATCACATATAATTTTGGTGTTTATCAGATCCAGGTTAAATTGACCAAAAAACAAACAAACAAACAAACAAACAAACCATCTTATTGGCTAAATGTCCCTGAATAACCTAATGATATAGTTTCCTCCTAATATAAATTCTTTCAGGAGATTGAAATGTGATTTGTCTGTAAAACATTTTACACCTATAGAGAATCAGCACGGCTTCTCTCCTTTGTAACTTCTCTGATGACTTTACACGTTTATCTTTAGTAATAAAACATTTTCTTACTTCTGAACATGAAAAACAGCCTTTCACCTTAACTCTCCGATGATTAATAAGGTCAAATATCTCTGTAAAGCTCTTTCTACATTCACAATATAATTACACCTTTTCCCCTTTGTGAATTCTCCGATGATGAACAAGACTTGATCCTTGTGTAAAACATTTCCCACATTCTGAACATGAATATGGCTTCTCTCCTGTGTGAATTCTCTCATGTGTAATAAGATCTGATTTACTTGCAAAACGTTTCCCACAAAACACACATGGAAATGGCTTCTCCCCTGTGTGACTTCGATGATGTTTATCAAGATTTGACTTATATCCAAAACATTTCCCACATTCTGAACATGAATATGGCTTCTCTCCTGTGTGAATCCTCTGATGTTGAACACATAAGGTTTGACGTGTAAAACGTTTCCCACATTCTGAACATGAATACGGCTTCTCTCCTGTGTGAATTCTTTGATGTTTAACAAGATCTGATTTATTTATAAAACTTTTCCCACATTCTGAACATGAATACAGATTCTCTCCAGTGTGAATTCTCTGATGTTTAACAAGATCTGATTTATTTATAAAACATTTCCCACATTCTGAACATGAATACGGCTTCTCTCCTGTGTGAATCATCTGATGTTGAACACAAGATGATTGACGTGCAAAACATTTCCCACATTCTGAACATGAATATGGCTTCTCTCCTGTGTGACTTCTTTCATGTATAACAAGATTTGGTTTTACTGTAAAGCTTTTCCCACATTCTGAACAGGAGTACGGCTTCTTCCCTCTATGAACTTTTCTGTGTGTATGAGGACTTGAACTTCTTGTAAAAGGCTTTTTGCCTCCTTTCTGATCTGTACTTGTAACAATGTGAGATTGGTCAGGAGAAGGTTCCTCAGGATATGTTATCTCTGTACTGTTGAATCCTGAATTTACATTAGTGCTGATGAGATTTTCTTCTGGAGAGTTCTGCTTCATATCTTCATCTTCTAATTTATGATTTTCCAATAACATGAAGCGTCTCTCAGAATTGTTATTGTCATTTTCTGTAAGGATTAAAAATAGATTTAATCAATTTCTTCACAATCCAAAGTAGCTCTACCATCTCTATTAGGGTATATTCACACATGGCCCAATTGCAGTGGATTTTTCTGCACCAAAGACCAGAGTGTTGGCTGTAAAAACGCTGCGTACAATACAAACATTTTTTGACACATTTTGATTCTTTTTTTGGTTGTTTTCACTTGTGTTTAGTTTACAATTCATGCAAAAGCATTGAAAAAAATTGTTATGCTGCAGATGGATGGAAGGAATTTATGAGGAACTATGCCCATGCTATACACAGCGGAGTCACCATGTACATATACCTGGGCCCCCCCAGAATAGTGGTCACATCAGGGGAGCTATGCCCATGCCATACACAGCGGAGTCACCATGTACATATACCTGGGCCCCCCCAGAATAGTGGTCACATCAGGGGAGCTATGCCCGTGCCATACACAGCAGAGTCACCATGTACATATACCTGGGCCCCCCCAGAATAGTGGTCACATCAGGGGAGTGGCTATGTGCCATCATTGATGTGTAAATCATTAATGACAAAGTCACTATTGACTACATGTGAAAGGAGTGTGACTGAAGGAGAATGCTCCCTCTGTCCCCTCATTGGCCTCAGTCTCTATGGAAGCCTATTAGATCCTGCCATAGACAAGATGTAATAGGTGGCTATCAGGAAAATGTTGTCAGGCCGAAATAAAGCACAAGTAGTGCAGTGTATTATCTATACAAGGAAAGGATCATACGTGTTTAAGGGGTAATCAGCCCTGAATGGTTTACAAAGTTGGTCAGGAGCAATGCCGCAAGATGTCAGCAGTCAATACAGCTGTCACCAGTGAGATTTTTGTCCGGATTCATTGTGGAAGTTTCTTCCATACCTGTGGTGACATCTCCTGGAATCTCCTCCTTCCCGTCACTCACACACGGCTGATCCCCCCTCCTCATCGCTTCTTCTGTCTCATCCTCCACTTTAATATTAGTCGGATCTTCCCCCTGATAGATCAGATGTAACAATCAGTGCAATATAAGAGACCCCCAAAATCTATGAATAAGGATGAGCGAGTACAAAAATAGTGGTAATCGCTATACTCGTTATGAGTACTTTGTAATAATCGAGTATTCGTACCAATGCAAGTTAATGGTAAATATGAGTAATTTTCTGCTGGACTCAACAAAGAGGTCTGGGAGAGCCCTCCTCTATACATTTTGGAGGGCCCACCTTTATTCATTTTGCCCTCCCATTGTTACAGAGGGGACACCCAATCCCAGCTTAGATGGGCTGGAGAGGAGGAGGTGGAGGCGAGTCAGCATAAGGAGAGGATGAGTATTGTTCCTCCTGTTGGGGACACAGAACCTTTGCCTGTTTGAAACTTTGAAACTTGGCCCATATGGCACACAGTGCCTAAGGGCGCCCTGAGGAAGAACACCTCATTTGAAACGTACGTAGGCGGTGTAGGGAGGCCAAGTGTGTACGAAATATGTGCGGATCACCACAGTGACTTCAATTCAGGTATGAACTTTTTTGCCTATCTGCTCTGAACCTGGGTTCCGCCCCATATAGTAGCTAGAGGACAAGAGCTAGAAACAAATAGATTTTACTAAGCAATTCAAGATATGGGAACACCAGAGAAGATAATAAATATAATAGCAGAATAAGGCAAAGTCTGCCATATTCTTTATATTGAATATCAGTCTCTGTATGGTTATAATCTGCAAAGTCAATTGTGCCTACCCATAATTAATTTTGGCTGAATAATTTTGGTACCTAGTGATAAATAAAATTGTTATGTATATATTTTAATAAAGAAGTTAATTTTAATAAAAGAATATTGTTGTGCAAATTCACCACTGTCATCTGTGTGGCCCCTATCAGGGATCCAGCGGGTGACTTTTGTGATATAGTATTTAATAAGTGAAGCACATAAATAGGTCTGGACTTTGATGTTCATTTAAGCACTAAATGCTTGTAGTACTGCTTTGGATATGGCTAAGGCACTAGCACCGTATTAATGTGACTGATGTGGACGGCACAAGTCAGACTGTGACCCCAAAAATAGCGGGGAAATAGGAGCAGTGCTTATAAACTAAAGGCGTCACAACATGCTACTATGTGAGCTGGAAAAAAAGAGCTGTTGTAATATGGACACTGGAAGAACAGTTTCACCTCTCCCTACCTAATACACAATCTCTCCCTCCCTATTCTGTGAGCTTGTTCAGTGGTTTCAGCTCTGAAAAGAGCTATTGTATGCTAGTACTGTGGAGCTAGTGACAGGCTCCTTTAAACTCTGCCTCTGCTCGAGAATCTTTCCATTCCTACACTACACTGACCTAGTATACACTGCAGGTAACCTTAAAAAGGGCTTTTGTGTTATCAAAAGGTCTAAACAGTCTCCTAAGCAGCTGCTCGATCTATCCCTATGCTACTACAATGCTGATTCCTGATGCGATGTACACAAAGTGGCGACAGCAGGGCTTTTATAGACCCTAGGAGGCTGGGAGGCCAGCCAATCACAGTAATGCCACAGCCAAGATGGCTGCGGCATTACTGTGATTATGTTTAGCGGCTGCAAATCGGACTCCAATGAATGCGGTGATGAATTTCTGAACAAACTGAATGCAGCACGTCGTGTCAAATAGATGGAAACAGTTGAGAACTTGACTGTAAAAGGTCCAGCAGAAAAGTGTGGTCTCTTAAGAAAACCAGAAGGAAATCATAAAGCAAATCAGAAAACGAATGCTGTAATTACAGCTCACACTGTGAACACCCCAAGAGATCCAAAAGACCAAGCGAATACCAGAAAAGTAAAAAAGAAGTTTAAGCTTCTAAAATCATCTGTGGCACCAACTGAAGAATACTCCCATCCCTTTACAACCTGCGACATTGAAACCGCCTTTGTAGATACTAAAAGTAACAAAGCACCTGGATTTGATGGGATCCACCCCGAATTTCTCAAAAACTGTGGACCTTATGTGAAAAAATGGCTGGCCAAGTTCTTCTCAGATATCATGGAGAATGCACAAGTAATTTAAAGCACACCAAGATCATTGCACTGCTAAAACCTGGAAAGCCTGAAGATAACCCATCAAGCTATAGACCCATTGCTCTATTCAGTTGTGTATAGAAGCTTCTAGAACGCTTAATTTATAACAAGATCGATTCAAAGATTCTTGACTCAATACTCGTAGACCAAGCTGGTGATAGACCTGCTCGAAACTGCAGTGACCAAGTCTTAGGGTACCGTCACACCTGGTGACATCGCCAGAGATATCGGCGGTGACGCACGGGAGCGCGCACGTTTTTGGCACCCGCCAGCGTCGCCGTCGCATGTTTACATGAGGCGATATCTCCGGCGACGCTTTGGTGATGTTATAGGCGGCATCGCCGTTAGGGTGTCTACAAACCCCAGCTGCGATCCTGTAACACCATCGCCTGTACCATTGCCAATCGCCATGTTACATGGGGCGATGTGTACACATCGCCTGAAAGTGGTCACCAGGTTTCAGAGCAGCGCTGTGAAACGAGGCCACCACTCTCAGCCGATTTTTCCGAGTAAAATCGCCACGTTACATGGGGCGACTCACCGGCGCTGTGGCCAACAGGCCACGCCCCTGCATCGCCTGCGAAATCGCCGGCGATGTCACCAGGTGTGACGGTACCCTTAGCCCTGACAACTCTCATTGAGGCTGAATTTCAAAAGAACAAAAAGGTCTAAGTGGCGTTCATCGATCTTTCTGCCGCATACGACACCGTGTGGAGGGAAGGACTGCTATACAAGTTTCTTAAGGTGATCGCATGTAAGAAAATGACGTACCTCTTGAATAATATGATTGCAAATCGAACCTTTCAGCTTACCATGGGTGATTCAGCCAGTTGTAAAAAAACCTTAAACAAGGGTCTGGCCCAGGGATCAGTGCTGGCACATCTCCTGTTTGCCTTATACCTAGCTGACCTTCCTGACACAGTATCACGGAGATTTGGATACGCCGATGACTGGGCACTTGCTACAGTGAGCAAAACAATGGAGGAAGCAGAGGAGGTCCTAACAGAACACCTTAAGGAAATGGGAAAGTATTTACGACAATGGAGGCTAAAGCCCAATCCATCAAAAACGTAAGTATGCTGCTTTCATCTACACAACGCAAGTGCTAAGACTGAACTCACAGTACACTTTGTCAAGTACAATGTCAAGCCTAGGTACTTAGGTGTAGCCCTTAATAAAAGCCTAGCCTACAAATCTCACTTAGATAAGACAGCACAGAAACTGAAAGCACAAAATAATAATATTCAGAAACTCTGCAGATCCTCCTGGGGTTCCTCAACACTGGTCTTGAGAACGTCCATCCTCGCCTTGATGTACTCTGCTGCAGAATACTGCGCTCCAGTATGGCTAAACAGCTGCCACGTGAATGAAATCGACACCCAGCTGGACAACTCTAAGCGTATAACATCTGGCACTATCAGACCCTCGCCCGTCCACTGGTTACCTGCCCTGAGCCACATCGCACCTGCAGACCTGAGAACACAACAGCTTCTACTTAAAGAATACACCAAAGTAGTAAAAAATGGAAACCTCCCAGTACATCAAAATATCCAAGATGTCCAAACACAGCGACTGAGATCCAGACATCCAACCATCCGGACTGCAATTACCCTGTATGAAGTAGAAGAGAAATAGGGAGAACTCTGGGTCAGTGCAGTAGACGGCGGCTCCAAACGTTTCCTCACCCACAAAACCTGGCACCAGGCTTCATTCTACCAAAGAAACACCGGGTCACTCTGAATCGCATCAGAACAAGCTGTGGTGTCTGTGCAGATCTTACATGTAAGTGAGGGAAATCTGACTCTCCGGCCTGTGCCTGTGGAGCTGAGCGTCACATAATCCAGCACAGTGTGGAGGAGCGCCCCTCAGATCTTACACTGGTGACAAGAACCACCTCTATACTGGAAATGACAATGCAATGGCATATATAGAAAACCTCAACATCCAACTCTGACTTCTAGACCTCTGTTCCTTTAATTCACTTTATATTATCAGTTCTTTATTCTTTTATGATGTAAAATACTTGTTCATATAATTATTAATAACAATCAGGCGCCAAAACCGCAGGGCGGGACATCAGAGTATTGCAGGGTTAGTACACAAATACGCACAATGTAACGAATAACCCAAATACAGTACAATCTGTGAGAGTAGTGAATAGTAACGATTACACCCGCTCATCACTATCTATGACCTCTATGACGACAGGAGCAGGAAAGCCCCCAACCCTCCATATAGATCCAGGGCTCAGCGCCATCTACCTGATGACTCTCCGGGACATTGTGATTCTCCTCTGGACAGTCCTGGGGATACAGAGGACGGGGACATCTCACTGGGGGATTTCTCCTCCTGGATCCATCTGTGGAGACACAGAGACTGAATACACGACCTCTCACACATCTATATACCAGAACCTTCTACCATCACCAGGATTTCTATGTTGTCGTCCTCTTTGTGTAAGTGAAGGACCCGGGGTCTTCTAGGTGCAGCCTGACGTGGCCAATGGCTTATGTGACAAATGGGAGGGGCAGGACGTCCTCATTATAATATTATTACAGATGTCCTGATGGATAAAGGATCCTAACAACGATCATCTATCAGAAACATTAACTTGTATCAGCATTTACTAATATTAATCTTCATCTGCTGTGATTAACCCTTGTAACTCCTCATGGTCACTCCCCTCCCTGCCAGCCTCTATCTATGGTAGATGTCTTTCCTCTTACTGATCTTGTTCCTGATGCTGTAAGGTCGTCTCACTGCTCTAAGCCTTTATGATCCATGTTGACTGTGAGCTTGTTTCTTTGTCTTTGTATCTTTTTGCCTCTTGATGTCTTTAGTTAGTTGATTGATCGTTATATTATATATGAGAATGGAGAGAAGGGGTTAATCCTATGCTGACAAATGTCTCCATTACCCATCGGCAGCGCAGGATTAACCCCTTCTCTCCATTCTCATTTGCCTTTTCTCCACGAGGGGCTGCAGCAGCTGTTTTGAGCCTTTCAGTGATTGTGACTCTCACAACATCTTCAGGGGAGAACGATTCTTACATCTTCACTCATTTCACCTGATAAGACCCTATTTTGCCCTCTTTGTCCCTCCGGTTCAATATCCTACTTCAACAAGTTATATTGGACCTAGATCTGAGCACAAACCTTCCTATGTATTTAGACAAAGCTAAGAAGAACACGTGTAGATTTTATCCAAGTGCCATATTTTTCAAAGTCCCTGGGCAGTTAAACATGGCAGTTACGCAGGAGACAGGTAAGTCAGGTAACACATTCAAACAAACTTGTTCCTCGATCTTATGTATTTGTTAAATTTAAGTTCTTGCTGCTGCTGTCACTCATATACACTGCCATTATACACACTCTGATATGGTTTAATTGCACAGTCCCTCTCTCCTCCCCTCTCCCATGTACAGCTCACATTACCATCCATATTAGTCCGTCTCTATTCCCCTCTTTTTTACAGATCACATCCTCTATCCATATCAGTCCCTCTTCTCCTCTCCCATGTACAGATCACATTTTCCATCAATATCAGTCCCTCTCTCCTCCCCTCCCCCATGTACAGCTCATATTCTCCATCCATATCAGTCCCTCTCTCCTTTCCTCTCCCATGTACAGCTCATATTCTCCATCCATATCAGTCCCTCTCTCCTCCCCTCCCCCATGTACAGCTCACATTCTCCATCCATATCAGTCCCTCTCTCCTCCCCTCCCCCATGTATAGCTCATATTCTCCATCCATATCAGTCCCTCTCTCCTCCCCTCCCCCATGTATAGCTCATATTCTCCATCCATATCAGTCCCTCTCTCCATCTCTCCCCCATGTACATCTCATATTCTCCATCCATATCAGTCCCTCTCTCCTCTCCCATGTACAGCTCACATTCTCCATCCATATCAGTCCCTCGCTCCTCCACTCCCCCATGTACAGCTCACATTCTCCATCCATATCAGTCCCTCCCTCCTCCCCTTCCCCACGTACAACTAACATTCTCCATCCATATAAGTCCAACTCTCCTCCCCTCCCCCATGTACAGATCACATTCTCCATCCATATCAGTCCCTCTCTCCTCCCCTCCCCCATGTACAGCTCACATTCTCCATCCATATCAGTCCCTCTCTCCTCCACTCCCCCATGTACAGCTCACATTCTCCATCTATATCAGTCCCTCCCTCCTCCCCTTCCCCTCATACAACTAACATTCTCCATCCATATAAGTCCCTCTCTGCTCCCCTCCCCCATGTACAGATCACATTCTCCATCCATATCAGTCCCTCTCTCCTGCACTCCTCCATGTACAGCTCACATCAGGGCCGGCTCCAGGTTTCTGTGGGCCCCGGGCGAAAAGGTCTCAGTGGGCCCCCTTTAAGTACATATCGCGGACTATATATATATATATATATATATATATATATATTGCCGCACACTTACCGCAAGCCCCATAGACAATGCATGGGGCTTGCCGCAAACGTGCAGCAAGTGCAGCCACTAGACGGAAAATGCGGCAGATGCAGGTTTTTTTTACCGCAACTGCCACATTTTAAAAAAAACTCCTATGTGAAGGCAGCCTTACAGGAACAGTGACTGCCGAATCCAGCAAGAGCTGTTTCTGACAGTGAGTATATTACACGTTGTTAGGAGCGGGCTAAAATGCGATTGCGTTCCCTTGCGCCTTTTAAAACTACCCTTCAAATGCAAAATGTTGCATTTTTGTGCGTCTGAGGATGCTTGGTATATACACAAGCATCCTGAAGCACACAAATAATGCAAGCAGCTCAATGGAGCCGCACTGCCATATGGTGGCACCGCAGCCAAGCGGAGTGTCTGGCCGTCCGTATCTCTCTTCTCCTCACCTTTCTTCTCGCTGTTCCGGTCTCCTCTGGTCGCTCTGCACATATCAGCACAGTGATGACATCGTGCCCCTCCATGCTGAGCTGCAGAATGCAGACAGCGGCAGAAGAGACTATGGAGAAGAATGCTGCTGGCAAAGGTGGCTGGGACTATAGGAGCGGAATCCGCGGGGGGCTACCACTGGTACACATACCTCGTACACACTCGGCTCTGCTCCGTACACCTCGTACACACGCGGCTCTGCTCCGTACACTTCGTACACACGCGGCTCTGCTCCGTACACTTCGTACACACGCGGATCTGCTACGTACACCTCATACACACGCGGCTCTGCTCCGTACACCTCGTACGCACGCGGCTCTGCTCCGTACACCTCGTACGCACTCGGCTCTGCTCCGTACACCTCGTACGCACGCGGCTCTGCTCCGTACACCTCGTACGCACGCGGCTCTGCTCCGTACACCTCGTACACACAGGGCTCTGCTCCGTACACCTCGTACACACAGGGCTCTGCTCCGTACACCTCGTACACACGCGGCTCTGCTCCGTACACCTCGTACACACGCGGCTCTGCTCCGTACACCTCGTACACACGCGGCTCTGCTCCGTACACCTCGTACACACGCGGCTCTGCTCCGTACACCTCGTACACACGCGGCTCTGCTCCGTACACCTCGTACACACGCGGCTCTGCTCCGTACACCTCGTACACACGCGGCTCTGCTCCGTACACCTCGTACACACATGGCTCTGCTCCGTACACCTCGTACACACACGGCTCTGCTCCGTACACCTCGTACACACACGGCTCTGCTCCGTACACCTCGTACACACACGGCTCTGCTCCGTACACCTCGTACACACACGGCTCTGCTCCGTACACCTCGTACACACACGGCTCCGCTCCGTACACCTCGTACACACACGGCTCCGCTCCGTACACCTCGTACACACACGGCTCTGCTCCGTACACTTCGTACACACAGGGCTCTGCTCCGTACACCTCGTACACACACGGCTCTGCTCCGTACACCTTGTACACACTCGCCTCTGCTACATTCACACTGTAAATCCCTCCTGACCCCACACATAACCTTCACCTAATTGCCATACACCTAGTACACACTCACCTCTGCTACATTCACACTGTAAATGCCTCCTGACCACACACAAACATCACCTTATTTGAGCATCATTGATGGCCAGCAGAGTCCTGGATACACTGAGGAGCTGATCATGAGACCCCTGACTCCTCCCCTCCATGTGACATCATCGCAGGTCCTGTAAGCACAGAGTGTGTGCAGCTCTGTCGCTCCCGTGGAGGGGGGAGGAGGGAGACCTCCGATGCTGCAGCCTGCAGGAGCCTGAAAATGACCCCCCAGCTGCCCCCTGGATATGGCTCTGGCTGTGGGGGCAGTGCTCAGGGGCCCCTGAGGCTAGGGTCACACTTGCATTGTGACCCTAGCCTTATGCAAGTATTGTATGTTGCAACGCTGCTATGCGCTGGAGGCAGCCCATAGAAACCCGACGTTTACCGTGACAACCACTCGTTGTCAATGTAAACTGCGGGTTTCTATGGGCTCAGTTGCTGGCAGCGCATAGCGTTAAACGCTCTGCGCTGCAGCAGACAATACTTGCGTCAGGCTAGGGTCACAACACAAGTGTGACCCTAGCCCTCAGGGGCCCGGTGGGCCCCCTCCAAGCCGTCGGGCCCCGGCACTTGCCCGGGTACGCCGGGTGCTGACGCCGGCCCTGGCTCACATTCTCCATCCATATCAGTCTCTCCCTCCTCCCCACATACAACTAACATTCTCCATCCATATAAGTCCCTCTCTCCTCCCCTCCCCCATGTACAGATCACATTCTCTATCCATATCAGTCCCTTTCTCCTCCCCTCCCCCATGTACAGCTCATATTCTCCATATCAGTCCCTCTCTCCTCTCCCATGTACAGCACACATTCCCCATCCATATCAGTCCCTCCCTCCTCCCCTCCCCATGTACAGCTCACATTCTTCATCCATATCAGTCCCTCTCTCCTCCCCTCCCCCATGTACAGATCACATTCTCCTTCCATATCAGTCCCTCTCTCCTCCACTCCCCCACGTACAACATTCTCCATCCATATCAATCCCTCTCTCCTCCCCTCCCCCATGTACAGCTCACATTCTCCATCCATATCAGTAACTCTCTCCTCCACAACCCCATGTACAGCTCACATTCTCCATCCATATCAGTCCCTCCCTCCTCCCCTCCCCCACGTACAACTAACATTCTCCATCCATATCAGTCCCTCTCTCCTCCCCCATGTACAGCTCACATTCTCCATCCATATCAGTCCCTCTCCTCCGCTCCCCCATGTACAGCTCACATTCTCCATCCATATCAGTCCCTCTCTCTCCCTCCCCATGTACAGCTCATATTCTCCATCCATATCAGTCCTTTTCCTCTCTTTATTAACCCATTCTCCATCTTCAGTCTCTCCTTTCCCCCATGTACAGCTCACATTCTCCATCCATATCAGTCCCTCTCTCCTCCCCTCCCCATGTACAGCTCATATTCTCCATCCATATCAGTCCCTCTCTCCTCCCCCACGTACAACTAACCTTCTCCATCAATATCAGTCCCTCTCTCCTCCACTCCCCCATGTACAGCTCACATTCTCCATCCATATCAGTCCCTCCCTCCTCTCCTTCCCCACGTACAACTAACATTCTCCATCCATATAAGTCCCTCTCTCCTCCCCTCCCCATGTACAGATCACATTCTCCATCCATATCAGTCCCTCTCTCTCCCCTCCCCCATGTACAGCTCATATTCTCCATATCAGTCCCTCTCTCCTCTCCTATGTACAGCTCACATTCTCCATCCATATCAGTCCCTCTCTCCTCCCCTCCCCCATGTACAGCTCACATTTTATATCCATATCAGTCACTCTCTCCTCTCCTCCCCATGTACAGCTCACATTCCCCATCCATATCAGTCCCTCTCTCCTCCACAACCCCATGTACAGCACACATTCTCCATCCATATCAGTCCCTCTCTCCTCCCCTCCCCCATGTACAGCTCATATTCTCCCTCCAGATCAGTCCCTCTCTCCTCTCCCATGTACAGCTCACATTCTCCATCCATATCAGTCCCTCCCTCCTCCCCTCCCCCATGTACAGCTCACATTCTCCATCCATATCAGTCACTCTCTCCTCCCCTCCCCATGTACAGCTCATATTCTCCATCCATATCAGTCCCTCTCTCTTCTCCCTCCCATGTACAGCTCACATTCTCCATCCATATCAGTCCCTTTCTCCTCCAGTCCCCATGTACAGCTCACATTCTCCATCCATATCAGTCCCTCCCTCCTCCCTTCCCACGTACAACTAACATTCTCCATCCATATCAGTCCCTCTCTCCTACCCTCCCCCATGTACAGCTCATATTCTCCATATCAGTCCTCTCTCCTCTCCCATGTACAGCTTACATTCTTCATCCATATCAGTCCCTCTCTCCTCCACTCCTCTATGTACAGCTCACATTCTCCATCCATATCAGTCCTTCCCTCCTCCCCTTCCCCACGTACAACTAACATTCTCCATCCATATCAGTCCCTCTCTCCTCCCCTCCCCCATGTACAGCTCTTATTCTCCATATCAGTCCCTCTCTCCTCTCCCATGTACAGCTCACATTCTCCATCCATATCAGTCCCTCCCTCCTCCCCTCCCCCATGTACAGCTCACATTCTCCATCCATATCAGTCCCTTTCTCCTCCCCCATGTACAGCTCACATTTTATATCCATATCAGTCCCTCTCTCCTCCCCCATGTACAGCTCACATTCCCCATCCATATCAGTCCCTCTCTCCTCCACAACCCCATGTACAGCACACATTCTCCATCCAGATCAGTCCCTCTCTCCTCCCCATGTGCAGCTCATATTCTCCCTCCAGATCAGTCCCTCTCTCCTCTCCCATGTACAGCTCACATTCTCCATCCATATCTGTCCCTCCCTCCTCCCCTCCCCCAGATACAGCTCACATTCTCCATCCATATCAGTCCCTCTCTCCTCCCCTCCCCCATGTACAGCTCATATTCTCCATCCATATCAGTCCCTCTCTCCTCTCCTCTCCCATGTACAGCTCACATTCTCCATCCATATCAGTCCCTTTCTCCTCCAGTCCCCCTCCCTCCCCCATGTACAGCTCATATTCTCCATATCAGTCCCTCTCTCCTCTCCAATGTACAGCTCACATTCTCCATCCATATCAGTCCCCCTCTCCTCCCCTCCCCCATGTACAGATCACATTCTCCATCCATATCAGTCCCTCTCTCCTCCACTCCCCCATGTACAGCTCACATTCTCCATCCATATCAGTCCCTCCCTCCTCCCCTTCCCCACGTACAACTAACATTCTTCATCCATATCAGTCCCTCTCTCCTCCCTTCCCCATGTACAGCTTATATTCTCCATATCAGTCCCTCTCTCCTCTCCTCTCCCATGTACAGCTCACATTCTCCATCCATATCAGTCCCTCCTTCCTCCCCTTCCCCACGTACAACTAACATTCTCCATCCATATTAGTCCCTCTCTCCTCCCCTCCCCCATGTACAACTAACCTTCTCCATCCATATCAGTCCCTCTCTCCTCCCCTCCCCCATGTACAGCTCATATTCTCCATATCAGTCCCTCTCTCCTCTCCCATGTACAGCTCACATTCTCCATCCATATCAGTCCCTCTCTCCCCCACAACCCCATGTACAGCTCACATTCTCCATCCATATCAGTCCCTCCCTCCTCCCCTTCCCATGTACAGCTCACATTCTCCATCCATATCAGTCCCTCTCTCCTCCCCTCCCCCATGTACAGCTCACATTCTTCATCCATATCATTCCCTCCCTGCTCCCCTCCCCCCATGTACAGCTCACATTCTCCATCCATATCAGTCCCTCTCTCCTCCCCCATGTACAGATCACATTCTCCATCCATATCAGTCCCTTTCTTCTCCCCTCCCCCATGTACAGCTCACATTCTCCATCCATAATAGTCCCTCTCTCCTCCACTCCCCCATGTACACCTCACATTCTCCATCCATATCAGTCCCTCTCTCCTCCACTCCCCCATGTACAGCTCAAATTCTCCATCCAGATCAGTCCCTCCCTCCTCCCCTTCCCCTCGTACAACTAACATTCTCCATCCATATAAGTCCCTCTCTCTCCCCTCCCCATGTACAGATCACATTCTCCATCCATATCAGTCCCTCTCTCCTGCATTCCCCTATGTACAGCTCATATTCTCAATATCAGTCCCTCTCTCCTCTCCCATGTACAGCTCATTCTCCATCCATATTAGTCCCTCCCTCCTCCCCTCCCCCATGTACAGCTTACATTCTCCATCCATATCAGTCCCTCTCTCCTCCCCTCCCCCATGTACAGATCACATTCTCCATCCATATCAGTCCCTCTCTCCTCCCCTCCCCCATGTACAGCTCACATTATCCATCCATTTCAGTCCCTCCCTCCTCCCCCACAGACAACTAACATTCTCCATCCATATCAGTCCCTCTCTCCTCTCCTCCCCCATGTACAGCTCACATTCTCCATCCATATCAGTCTCTCTCTCCTCCCCTCCCCCATGTACAGCTCACATTCTCCATCCATATCAGTCCCTCTCTCCTCCCCTCCCCCATGTACAGCTCACATTTTCCATCCATATCAGTCCCTCCTCCTCCCCTCCCCCATGTACAACTAATATTCTCCATCCATATTGTTATGAGTCCGGTATTCAGACCCAAAAAGATCCAGGTTAAGGAAAATCATTAGAGACTGTCAGGTGGGATGCTGTTTTATGGTTCCTAAAACTATTAGTGCTTTTCTGTAGTCCCTTCAGATATATGGATGAATCATGTTCAAAGTATACCTGTGGAAGATTACATATCAATTCATCTCCCTGGTTGTTATATTTATACATTTTGCAGTGTTCAAAGGCTCATTTGATATGGAGAGGGTTAATCTCCTTTCCATACCTTAGATTCCTCCTTCAGTTTCTCTGTGGCGGGCTCCTCCAGTGATGCTGCGTGGATGCTTCTCCCTGTCTGCAGCGCTATCAGCCCCGCCGGCCCATCTGACAGGTTAATATAGTCCTCCCCTCTGAGCCTGTGGCAACTGCCCACAGGAAGTTGTAGGCAGTTAGCGCTGATGGCGTGCGTTCCACGTCTGGAACGCACTAGCGGTCACTGCGCATGTGCGTTTCGTAACTTCCGGTTTCACTATCCCTAGCCACCGCTATTGCGTAATATATAGGCGCTTAGTGCGCCTGCGCTGCTTTTACATCGCTATTTCACCAGAGGCGTCACTAGATCATCTCTTGGTGACGATTTTAATTCTTCCACTTAGACATAATGTTGATTTGATGATGGGAGCACAGTTTGTGCATTATCATAGGTACCTCATCAGAGGTGTTAATAAAACATCTCTTGATAGGGAAACAATTATTTCTATATGTGCACACATTGTTTGTTAAATGCTGCATTCAGTGCTGCATTTAGATTGACATGCAGCAAGGGGGTGACCGGTCCTCTTTAAGTCTTTATTTTTGACAAAACATGATGATCATAATTAGAGAACAGCAATGACTGTAGCACAGAGAAAGATTAAAACTAAATTTTGTGAAGGTTACAACAGTCACCAATCAGTAGCAAGTGTACAGGCCTTTGCTTTCTGCAGACTTTTGCTTTGTACAGGCCTTTGCTGTGAATTACTTCACATCTGCGGCCACAGGACATCACTAGTCTCTTTCTGCTTTGTAGGGATTTTGGTCCATCTCTTCTTCCAGTCTCTTCCACAGTTCTGTGACTGTTGTGGGTTTCTTGGCCATAAGTTTGTCACCAAGGATTTTCCAGAGGTTTTCTATTGGGTTTAGATCAGGACTCTGGGCTGACTATGTAATTGTTTGAGTGTTTTCTGTTTCAAAGACCTGCTTTAACTGTTTTGCTGTGTGACAGGGGCATTGTCCTGCATGAAAATTGCTGGCTGGTTGAGTACTGAACGCAGGTAAGTAATGACGAAGAAGGTTCTAACACGCACTTGCATTCACTTTTCCATGTGGCTGTATGAGAGGGCAACCCCTGCAGCAGAAAACATTCCCCAAACCATCACACTTCCTCCACCACTTGTCACTGACTTCTTTACACACTTTGGGTTCAGTATTTCCCCAGTTTGTTGATGAACATAATGTTTCCCATCAGGCCCAAATAAATTAAACTTGCTTTCATCACTAAAATGAACTGTGGACACTTCTCCTCTGTCCACACAACACGCTCCTCACCAGAGGGGAGTCTAGTCTTTTGATTCTTTCTGCTAATGAGAGGTTTGGTCACTGCAGAGTGGGCTTTCAGTCCAAATGCTCTTAAACGTTGTGACATTGTATGACGAGACAGATCCTTACCCTGTTCAGAACTGAACCGGCGAGCTATTCCAGCTGCAGGGTTGAAACAATTACCCATGGTGATTCTCTGCATTATTATGTCCTCTCTTGCATTTATCTTTCGAGGGCGATCAGCCTTCTTGGGGACTTAAAGAGTTTGAGATGTAAAGATGAAATGTTCCAGAAATCACAGACTTGGAACGATCACCTTCTGTTGCTCTGGCTGATAGGGTGAACCCTGTGACCTTCATCTGGACACCCTGCTGCCGGAGGGGTTCAGTCACTTTGGAACGGCAAAGTGAGTGCAAACTGGAAAGTTAGGCTGCCAGTTAATAGGGTTTGTCAGATAATTAAGGAAATTAGCGCCAGGTGCCAAATTAACACCAATAACTTGCAGGTGTCTGGAAGTGTTCTCTAATTTTCATAAGTGTTCGCTTTCATTTATCTGATTTACATTTTTATTCTGTGCTTTAAAATATATTCAATTTATGAAAAAGGCTTAAAATACTATTTTACTCATGTTATGATATTTTGACTTAGGACAACACAATGACCTTCACATTAAGGAAATTGTGTGGTGTTCTCCAATTTTGATCACCAGTGTGTACATCTTCCTCTCTCCCATGTACAGTTCACATTCTTCATCCATATCCGTCTCTCTCTCCTCCCCTTCCCCATTTACAGCTCACATTTTCAAACTACAGTTGTGGCCAATAGTATTGACACCTGTGCATTTCTGTCAGATAATACACAGTTTCTTCCTGAAAATGATTGCAATCACAAATTCTTTGGTATTATTATCTTCATTTAATTTGTCTTCAATGAAAAAACGCAAAAAGAATTGTCCTAAAGCCAAATAGGATCTAATTCCACCAAACATAAAAAAGGGGGTGGACAAAAGTATTGGCACTGTCAGAAAAGTCATGTGATGCTTCTCTAATTTGTGTAATTAACAGCGCCTGTAACTTACCTAACAGGTGTTGGCAATAACTAAATCACACTTGCAGCCAGTTGACATGGATTAAAGTTGACTCAACCTCTGTCCTGTGTCCTTGTGTGTACCACATTGAGCATGGAGAAAAGAAAGAAGACCAAGGAACTGTCTGAGGACTTGAGAAACCAAATTGTGAGGAAGCATGAGCAATCTCAAGGCTACAAGTCCATCTCCAAAGACCTGAATGTTCCTGTGTCTACCGTGCGGTGTCATCAAGAAGTTTAAAGCCCATGGCACTGTGGCTAACCTCCCTGGATGTGGCCGGAAAAGAAAAATTGACGAGAGATTTCAACGCAAGATTGTGCGGATGGTGGATAAAGAACCTCGACTAACATCCAAACAAGTTCAAGCTGCCCTGCAGTCCGAGGGTACAACAGTGTCAACCCGTACTATCCGTCAGCGTCTGAATGAAAAGGGACTGTATGGTAGGAGACCAAGGAAGACCCCACTTCTTACCCCAGAAGCACATTTGCCAAAACTTACCTGAGAAAGCCTACAACGTTTTGGAAGAATGTTCTCTGGTCAGATGAGACAAAAGTAGAGCTTTATGGGCAAAGACATCAACATAGAGTTTACAGGAGAAAAAAAGAGGCATTCAAAGAAAAGAACACGGTCCCTACAGTCAAACATGGCAGAGGTTCCCTGAGGTTTTGGGGTTGCTTTGCTGCCTCTGGCACTGGACTGCTTGACCGTGTGCATGGCATTATGAAGTCTGAAGACTACCAACACATTTTGCAGCATAATGTAGGGCCCAGTGTGAGAAAGCTGGGTCTCCCTCAGAGGTCATGGGTCTTCCAGCAGGACAATGACCCAAAACACACTTCAAAAAGCACTAGAAAATGGTTTGAGAGAAAGCACTGGAGACTTCTAAGGTGGCAGCAATGAGTCCAGACCTGAATCCCATAGAACACCTGTGGAGAGATCTAAAAATGGCAGTTTGGAGAAGGCACCCTTCACATATCAGGGACCTGGAGCAGTTTGCCAAAGAAGAATGGTCTAAAATTCCAGCAGAGCATTGTAAAAAACTCATTGATGGTTACCGGAAGCGGTTGATCGCAGTTATTTTGGCTAAAGGTTGTGCAACCAAGTATTAGGCTGAGGGCGCCAATACTTTTGTCTGGGCCATTTTTTGGAGTTTTGTGTGAAATGATCAATGTTTTGCTTTTTGCTTCATTCTCTTTTGTGTTTTTTCATTGAAGACAAATTAAATGAAGATAATAATACCAAAGAATTTGTGATTGCAATCATTATCAGGAAGAAGTACAGGGAAGTTCCAAAATAACTGCAGTAGGGTAGTAACCCCCTAGGTATTAGTCATACACACTAAGGTACAATTCACAATGATGTTAAGTTACACAATAAGGCAAGTGTTAACAGACAGATTAAGGATTAATACCATTACATCAATCACTCACCCATTGTGTACTTGCAGTGTTGAACCTAGCGGTTCCCCAGGGGGCCCTGTCCTGCAGCACGCCCCTAACAGCTGTTTCGCCGCTGCTTGGTCGCAGGGGCTAGTTCTCATTGTGATTTTGGGCTGTTAAATACACTATCACTAAGTGCCGCCGCCCGCCCTGCACAGTGTCACTTCCGCTTATCCTAAAGCAACCTAGTGATTAAGCAGGCGCCGGACGTCATGACGTCATCGGCGCGCATGCGCAATGCACCCGTCGGTGCTTTTAGAACATAGAGCGATGTGCACATCATAGAAAATACTCGCGCCGGCCATTTTGTTGAAGACCTAGCTGGACTGATTAACCTGGAGAATTCCAGTGATCTTGTAAACATCCTTTTGGACATATAAAGGAGAATTTATACATACTAGGTATGCACAGGAGAACTCGGCTCTGGTGGAATAAGGCCTTTCTGGAGAACTATATCCAGAGAGGACTTATTCCACGGGGTTTGCGAATCCAGGTTTTCCCTTCATTTGAAATCCAGGATGAGTGGTTTAAGAAGAGTTGGGAGGAGCTTTCCAACAATTGTTCATGGGGGTTTATGGAGTTATTGTGCAAACTCAATGGCCAAACCATCTCGGAGATTGAAAAAGAAATTGAAGTAATCCAAACAGCTCTAAGGATAGATTCCACTCCTGAACTTATGGAAAAATTGAATAAGGATTTGGACCAAGAGATGACTAAGTGGGAGAAAGAAATAAGATCAACAAAAACAAAAAAATTTAAGAGAGATCAGACTGATCTTACAAATAATGTGGTCTATAAGTGGAGAAAAGGGAAACCACAAAAGGAAAAACCCAGAGCTGATTCCGTAGTCTCAGTAGTATCCACAGATGGCTCGGAAATTGGAATCAATAAAGGAGAACAATCTGCACCAAAACTTCCCAATACCAATAAAAATTCCAATAAAAGGAAAAATAACTCCCCGATTGACAAGTTGGATAGTAAGAGAAGACCCAACCAATTGGAGGTGATTAACCTGTCTTCCCACCCTCTAACTGAGGCCCAAAAAGAGGTCCTGAGTTTAGGTCTTAATTTTGTCCCTAAAAATTGCTTTGATTTTTTCACAGCTGTGAAGGACCTTAATCTGTTCGCATGGAAAATCATCTTGAAAAAGTTATATGATAAAAGTGCGGACAACGAGGTTGACCTGGTGAGACTGGAATCAGCTGCTAAACTTGACCTTGAAGACTTGGGGAGTGATGTTCCTACACCGCCAGGTATGTTCCCTCCTAACTTGGTATCTAAATCAACCACATTCCCCTCTTTGGCTCTGTGCCCGCAGGTTGAAATCTTCACTAAATTAGTTACAGAGGATTTCAAAAAATTGTCGAAATTTGGACGTAAAGACAATCTGACTCCTGCACATAGACAGGCATTAAAAGAGCTAAAAAATCTAGATGATATTATCATCAGAAATTCTGACAAAGGGGGGAATGTGGTTGTATGGCCAAAAACACTCTATGAGAAAGAGGCCTATAAACAATTAAATAACAAAGATACTTATCAAAAAATAACACATGACCCTACTTCCATGTTTATTGCTGAATTGTTTGTGATCCTAAAACGTGCCCGAGACGATGGGGTGATCTCTAAAAAAGTATTTGAGGGTTTGCTGGTTGAAAATCCTAAGACACCAACTTTTTATTTAATTCCAAAAGTACACAAAGATCTCAACAGCCCTCCGGGACGCCCCATCGTTTCGGGTAACGGGGGTTTATGTGAACCTTCGTGCAAATTTGTTGAATTCTATTTAAAAAAACTGGTAGTCACACTTCCGTCCTACGTGCGCGATACAACTGATTTACTAACTAAATTAGAGGGCTTAGTTATGACCGATGACATGTGGCTAGTTACGGCCGATGTCGAGTCCTTATATACTTGTATCGCGCACGAGGATGGGATACGTGCAGTACGCCTCTTCTTGGATATGACCGGCTGGGATACAAGTCTGTGTAGCCTGATTGAGGAATTGCTTGAGTACATTCTAACCCACAACGTCTTCGTTTTCAATGACCGCATTCTATGTGCAACAACGAGGTACAGCGATGGGGGCGGCTTGCGCCCCATCGTATGCAAATTTATTTTTAGGAAGCTGGGAGCGGTCATTGACACAATCCGAAGACGTTGTGGGTAGTGGGAGCATCGTGTACTGGTTTAGGTACATTGATGATCTGCTAATTATTTGGCAAGGATCTAAGCCAAGTTTGGATCAATTCATGGATGCTCTCAATAAGAATGATCTCAACATTAGGTTGACCTATCAGGCTAGCAGACGGTGTATATCCTTTTTGGATGTGCTCTTAGAGGTGAGTAAGGACGGCACTATACAAACTGATGTATATCGAAAAAGTACTGCTGTAAACTCCCTCCTCCACGCCTCATCAGCACATGATAGTAGCACTATTAAATCTATCCCAGCCGGTCAATTCTTACGAATGAGGCGTATATGTTCAAGCGACACCGTTTTTGAAAAACAAGCAGTTGATTTGCGCGAACGTTTTATATCCAGAGGATTCAGCAACCGTAGTATAAAACAAGGGTATGTGAAGGCCAAAAAAACAAGGAGGGAACAATTGTTATTTCAACCCAAGGTCAAGCCAGTTGAGTATGGTCCCATCAGATTTATCTCGACCTTCAATTCCCAGTGGTCCAACATTAGAACTATCTTGAGCAAACATTGGTCTGTGTTATCTACGGATGTAGTATTGGCCAAACATTTACCAACACGACCTCTGTTGACGTCACGAAGGGGTAGAAATTTAAGAGATATCCTGAGTGCAAGCCATTATGTTCCTAAAAAGAACAATTTCTTTGGAGAAAGAACGATAGGACCACTAATAGGATGTTATCCATGTGGCGATTGTTTAGCTTGCACTCAGGGTAACATTAAACGTGCAAAAGAATTTCTCTCCTCCAATAACCAATCATATAAGATAAAAAAATATATCAATTGTAGCACTACTCACGTAGTCTATCATGCAACTTGTCCTTGTGGCAGGATCTATATTGGTCTTACCACGAGACAATTGCGGATAAGAGTGCGTGAGCATGTCAGGGATACAGAGGGAGCCGCCAAAATCATTGACCCAAATACATTGAAAACCTTGCCTAAACATTTTAGGATTTTTCATGATTGTAACCCTAAAGGATTGATCATTAAGGGAATTGACCGAATTCAGGGAGGCATCAGAGGAGGAGATTTGGCTAAAACACTAGCTCAGGAGGAGTGCAGGTGGATAGTCAAGCTAGAAACACTTGCCCCAAAGGGACTTAATGAAGTCATAAGTTATGTCCCTTTTCTATAGTGAGCCAATCTCCTGTGCTTGATTTGTATAGCTGTGTAAACTTGTCACTAGTGCTTGTGTGCGTCCTGGAGCCTATATGTGATTTTAACTCATGTTTTGTATATTTTAGTTTTTCACAACTGATAACGGAGATGAACGGAGCAGTGTTGAATCACTGTCCTTTGACCATGTCGGACTTTCATTTTATATCGAAATGAACTTATGGGATATCTAACATCTTAGAAGATTCCTTAATGAAATATATGGAGAAATAAAAATCGGTGGTGGCCATCTTGTTTATAAACGAGGGGTGTAAATAATGTATTGAATACATGTTCTTAAACTGGTCGTTTGCATATGTATATGATGTAATAATAATTGGTAGAAAAATAAGATGTGTTTATTTATCACTTTATTCACAGCTGGTACTGTGTCGTAATATTTTATAAAATTCTTTATTCACTCACTTTTTCTAAATTGTTATACAGTAATATTGTTAAATATATGTATACACTCTTTTAAAACACTTGTTATGTAAAAGTATGTTTGTATATGCTTGTTTGTATGAATGTTCACTCCTCACTGCCTGATGGCAAACCTAGTATGTATAAATTCTCCTTTATATGTCCAAAAGGATGTTTACAAGATCACTGGAATTCTCCAGGTTAATCAGTCCAGCTAGGTCTTCAACAAAATGGCCGCCGCAAGTATTTTCTATGATGTGCACATCGCTCTATGTTCTAAAAGCACCGACGGGTGCATTGCGCATGCGCGCCGATGACGTCATGACGTCCGGCGCCTGCTTAATCACTAGGTTGCTTTAGGATAAGCGGAAGTGACACTGTGCAGGGCGGGCGGCGGCACTTAGTGATAGTGTATTTAACAGCCCAAAATCACAATGAGAACTAGCCCCTGCGACCAAGCAGCGGCGAAACAGCTGTTAGGGGCGTGCTGCAGGACAGGGCCCCCTGGGGAACCGCTAGGTTCAACACTGCAAGTACACAATGGGTGAGTGATTGATGTAATGGTATTAATCCTTAATCTGTCTGTTAACACTTGCCTTATTGTGTAACTTAACATCATTGTGAATTGTACCTTAGTGTGTATGACTAATACCTAGGGGGTTACTACCCTACTGCAGTTATTTTGGAACTTCCCTGTACTTCGTTTCATAACGTTCATGTGTCTGCTTTTATATTACTAATAAAAGTTATATTTTATGTAACCCAAACTCCATAGTGGTTTCCACTTTATTGATAATTCAAAGGAGTGTTACTTACTTATTTCCAATTACTTTTACACCTTATAGAAGAGATGTATCCTTAATCATGAGAACCTCTATAGATATAAGGTGTATAGTGATTTTGTATATTTACATTATCAGGAAGAAACTGAGTATTATCTGACAGAATTGCAGGGGTGTCAATACTTTTGGCCACAAGTGTATTTCATGACCCTCTTCTCCCCTCTCTCAGTAATGGGCACATATAGAAATCTTCTCACCTTGTGACATCACAGTCCGGTGCTCCTCCATCATCACCTCCTCGTACCGGTCCTTGTGTCCTTCTAGATACTCCCACTCCTCCATGGAGAGATAGACAGCGACGTCCTGACACCTTATAGGAACCTGACAACACAATGATACCAACATCACCCAGAATCCTCCAGTGCTGTCCTGTATAATGTCCCAGCAGTCACCTCTCCAGTCATCACCCAGAATCCTCCAGTGCTGTCCAGTATAACGTCCCAGCAGTCACCTCTCCAGTCATCACCCAGAATCCTCCAGTGCTGTCCTGTACAATGTCCTAGCAGTCACCTCTCCGGTCATTACCCAGAATCCTCCAGTGCTGTCCTGTATAATGTCCCAGCAGTCACCTCTCCGCTCATCACCCAGAATCCTCCAGTGCTCTCCTGTATAATGTCCCAGCAGTCACCTCTCCGCTCATCACCCAGAATCCTCCAGTGCTGTCCTGTATAATGTCCCAGCAGTCACCTCTCCGCTCATCACCCAGAATCCTCCAGTGCTGTCCTGTATAATGTCCCAGCAGTCACCTCTCTGGTCATCACCCAGAATCCTCCAGTGCTGTCCTGTATAATGTCCCAGCAGTCACCTCTCCGCTCATCACCCAGAATCCTCCAGTGCTGTCCTGTATAATGTCCCAGCAGTCACCTCTCCAGTAATCACCCAGAATCCTCCAGTGCTGTCCTGTATAATGTCCCAGCAGTCACCTCTCCGCTCATCACCCAGAATCCTCCAGTGCTGTCCTGTATAATGTCCCAGCAGTCACCTCTCCGCTCATCACCCAGAATCCTACAGTGCTGTCCTGTATAATGTCCCAGCAGTCACCTCTCCGCTCATCACCCAGAATCCTCCAGTGCTGTCCTGTATAATGTCCCAGCAGTCACCTCTCCGGTCAGCAGCTCAATCATCTTGTTGCTGAGCTCTAGGATCTTCTTCTTGTTCCTCTCATGTATCGGGGAGTACGGGGGAGGGGCTGTGATGAGGCTCCACCCTCCTGACTCCTGGAGATGGATGATGGGAGTCACACAGTCCCCCGGTGTCTTCCTCACTATGGTGTAATCCTGTGTATGGAGAGAGACACTTAGGGAGATGCGGCATCATGAGATCCTGGAGTCTTGTCGCCCCCTGATGACAGGTCCCAGTAACTACAATGATACAATAAAGCTGATAGAAATGTGGAGGAGTCACCTCTCCGCTCAGCAGGGAGATGATCTCCAGGGTGAGGTGGAGTAATCTACTGCTGATCTCATTCCTGTCCTCGTCCATCCTCGGGATCATTCAGGAGAAGAGGGAGGAAAACTGGATCACCGGAGGGATCTCGTCCTGCAGCGTCTGTATGATAAAGAGAAGATGGAGATCATAGAGGAGAAAATAACGAGAGATCCAGAACCACAAATACTGAGGAATAGATCACCGACCACGAGCGATGGATCCTGTAACTAAGGAGCGATCACATCTACAAGAGATCACCGACCACGAGCGATGGATCCTGTAACTAAGGGATCACATCTACAAGAGATCACCGACCACGAGCGATGGATCCTGTAACTAAGGGATCACATCTACAAGACGTCACCGACCACGAGCAATGGATCCTGTAACTAAGGGATCACATCTACAAGAGATCACCGACCACGAGCGATGGATCCTGTAACTAAGGAACTGATCACATCTACAAGAGATCACCGACCACGAGCGATGGATTCTGTAACTAAGGGATCACATCTACAAGAGATCACCGACCACGAGCGATGGATCCTGTAACTAAGGGATCACATCTACAAGAGATCACTGACCACGAGCGATGGATCCTGTAACTAAGGGATCACATCTACTAGACGTCACCGACCACAAGCGATGGATCCTGTAACTAAGGACCGATCACATCTACAAGACGTCACTGACCACGAGCTATGGATCCTGTAACTAAGAACCGATCACATCTACAAGAGATCACCTCACACGAGCGATGGATCCTGTAACTAAAGACCGATCACATCTACAAGAGATCACTGACCACGAGCGATGGATCCTGTAACTAAGGAGACCACGATACACCATCTAACAAGAGATCACCTACATCCGACCACGAGCGATGGATCCTGTAACTAAGGACCGATCACATCTACAAGAGTCACTGACCACGAGCGATGGATCCTGTAACTAAGGACCGATCACATCTACAAGAGATCACCTCACACGAGCGATGGATCCTGTAACTAAGGAGCGATCACATCTACAAGAGTCACTGACACGAGCGATGGATCCTGTAACTAAAGACCGATCACATCTACAAGAGATCACCTCACACGAGCGATGGATCCTGTAACTAAGGACCGATCACATCTACAAGAGATCACCGACCACGAGCGATGGATCCTGTAACTAAGGACCGATCACATTTACAAGAGATCACCGACCACGAGCGATGGATCCTGTAACTAAGGCTCGATCACATCTACAAGACATCACCAACCACGAGCGATGGATCCTGTAACTAAGGAGCCAATCACATCTACAAGACGTCACCGACCACGAGCGATGGATCCTGTAACTAAGGACCAATCACATCTACAAGAGATCACCGACCACGAGCGATGGATCCTGTAACTAAGGAGCGATCACATCTACAAGAGATCACCGACCACGAGCAATGGATCCTGTAACTAAGGAGCGATCACATCTACAAGAGATCACCTCACACGAGCGATGGATCCTGTAACTAAGCGATCACATCTACAAGAGATCACCGACCACGAGCGATGGATCCTGTAACTAAGGACGATCACATCTACAAGACATCACCGACCACGAGCGATGGATCCTGTAACTAAGGGATCACATCTACAAGAGATCACCGACCACGAGCGATGGATCCTGTAAGTAAGGAGCGATCACATCTACAAGAGATCACCGACCACGAGCGATGGATCCTGTAACTAAGGACCGATCACATCTACAAGAGATCACCGACCACGAGCGATGGATCCTGTAACTAAGGGATCATATCTACAAGAGATCACCGACCACGAGCGATGGATCCTGTAACTAAGGACTGATCACATCTACAAGAGATCACCGACCACGAGCGATGGATCCTGTAACTAAGGAGCGATCACATCTACAAGAGATCACCGACCACGAGCGATGGATCCTGTAACTAAGGACCGATCACATCTACAACAGATCACCGACCACGAGCGATGGATCCTGTAACTAAGGACCGATCACATCTACAAAGATCACTGACCACGAGCGATGGATCCTGTAACTAAGGACCGATCACATCTACAAGAGATCACCGACCACGAGCGATGGATCCTGTAACTAAGGACCGATCACATCTACAAGAGATCACCGACCACGAGCGATGGATCCTGTAACTAAGGACCGATCACATCTACAAGAGATCACCTCACATGAGCGATGGATCCTGTAACTAAGGACCGATCACATCTACAAGACGTCACCGACCACGAGCGATGGATCCTGTAACTAAGGAGCGATCACATCTACAAGACGTCACCGACCACGAGCGATGGATCCTGTAACTAAGGAGCGATCACATCTACAAGAGATCACCGACCACGAGCGATGGATCCTGTAACTAAGGATCGATCACATCTACAAGAGATCACCGACCACAAGCGATGGATCCTGTAACTAAGGGATCACATCTACAAGAGATCACCGACCACGAGCGATGGATCCTGTAACTAAGGATCGATCACATCTACAAGAGATCACCTCACACGAGCGATGGATCCTGTAACTAAGGAGCGATCACATCTACAAGAGATCACCTCACACGAGCGATGGATCCTGTAACTAAGGAGCGATCACATCTACAAGAGATCACCGACCACGAGCGATGGATCCTGTAACTAAGAACCGATCACATCTACAAGAGATCACCTCACACGAGCGATGGATCCTGTAACTAAGGAGTGATCACATCTACAAGAGATCACCTCACACGAGCGATGGATCCTGTAACTAAGGGATCACATCTACAAGACGTCACCGACCACGAGCGATGGATCCTGTAACTAAGGATCGATCACATCTACAAGAGATCACCGACCACGAGCGATGGATCCTGTAACTAAGGAGCGATCACATCTACAAGAGATCACCGACCACGAGCGATGGATCCTGTAACTAAGGACCGATCACATCTACAAGAGATCACTGACCACGAGCGATGGATCCTGTAACTAAGAACCGATCACATCTACAAGAGATCACCGACCACGAGCGATGGATCCTGTAACTAAGGACCGATCACATCTACAAGAGATCACCGACCACGAGCGATGGATCCTGTAACTAAGAACCGATCACATCTACAAGAGATCACCTCACACGAGCGATGGATCCTGTAACTAAGGGATCACATCTACAAGAGATCACCTCACACGAGCGATGGATCCTGTAACTAAGGGATCACATCTACAAGAGATCACCTCACACGAGCGATGGATCCTGTAACATGTCCATAATCCATTGTGTGTCCTCGGCCTCCTCTCATTATCAGCCTCGTCGGCGGAGGTCGGTCACCGTGGTAACTGCACCGCCAGCGGGGACTGAGGATCAGGAGGAAAATCCCCGGGAGCAGCAGGAGCCTCCACAGGAGCAGCTCTGCCCTCAGCACACACTGGACTCTCACCTGGAGGGCGGGAAACACAGGACAACAAAGACAGAGCTGCTTATCTACCAGAGCTGAAGGACCTGTGAAAACGTCACTGTCATGTGACCAGGGGGCGGAGCTCAGGAGAGTAGAGCTCGAGGACCTGTGGTGAGGTCAGTGTCATGTGACCAGGGGGCGGAGCTCAGGAGAGGAGAGCTGGAGGACCTGTGATGAGGTCAGTGTCATGTGACCAAGGGGCGGAGCTCAGGAGAGGAGAGCTGGAGGACCTGTGATGAGGTCAGTGTCATGTGACCAGGGGGCGGAGCTCAGGAGAGTAGAGCTGGAGGACCTGTGATGAGGTCAGTGTCATGTGACCAGGGGGCGGGGCTCTCAGGGTGCCTGTATACTATAAAGGCCCATGGTTTCACGGTTCAACATTATATTTGACATCGTTGTTGTGTGTAAATGAACGATTCAGCAATGATAATTGGTCGGAGGTGACAGGTTCTTTTCATGCACATAAACCTGACAACTTCATCTTCCCCAGCTGCTGCATCGTTGTGTGTGACACTGCGATACGATGTCATGGACGACTTCGCCCATTCCCAGCAATGAGCAGGGATGGTTTGCGGACGATACCTGCTCACAACATCATTGGTGAGGTTTCCACAATATCTAGACGTGTGACCAGGGGCGGAACTACACTGGTGCAGCTGGTGCAACTGCATCGGCTAAGGGCCCCCTTCAAGCCTGGAGGGGGCCCCCAGCCGACCCCCGCAAGCCGCCCTCAAAGGAGAGGAGTGTCAGGCAAGGGAAGCAGAGAGCTTCCTGCTTCCCTTGCCGGATCCCGTCCCTCCCCTCCGGCGCCTACAAGCATCCTGCGCGGCTCTCCTAGCAGCACTAGGTAGGAGAGAACCGTGGCCGCGGCTACCAGCAGCACTCGAGACCCCTCACCCCCCCCCC
The DNA here is from genome assembly GCA_033576535.1 of Allobates femoralis. NCBI lineage: Eukaryota > Metazoa > Chordata > Amphibia > Anura > Aromobatidae > Allobates > Allobates femoralis. The sequence continues at coordinate 859,043,812 of JARQOC010000003.1, read as the reverse complement.
ACCCGAACTGCGGCCGCAGCTCCGAGCAGCAACCACCGCGCTCCCGAGATCGCTGACAACATCGGTGCTAAGTTGTACCGTTTAACGGTGTAGTGAGGTGAGCAATTCAGATTGTATCATAGAAATGGATATGGAAATGAACTGTGCACAGTCCGCTACTGCCCCTTGTGGACAAGTGCTGAAACAAACGCAGGGAAGTTGGAAATTCCCTTTTCAGCAAATGTGTTTACTCAGGAAGAGAGAGAGCAGGAAGTGCAGTGCAGATCCAGAGCTGAGCCAGGGGAGACCTGCTTGTGGATGTCTGTTGAAAGAGGGCTACCTTGCCGGAAAAATCACCCCGCAGAAGCCCCCGTGACTGATCCTGGGCCACTGGACTTTGGTGCTGTGACTCTGGCCACTCTGCAAAACCTTGCCCGCCGAGCACCCGGAGTACATGTGCAAGGGCCGTGACCGACATAAGGGAGCCATTTGTACTGCCATGATCTCCCTCCTGCTGCTCGGGGTGCCCCCGAGACTGAGAGAGACTTCTATGCTGCCGTGATCTTCCGTCTCATGCTCGGTGTGCCCTGAGACTGGGAGAGACTAACAAAGATAATTCTGTTACCTGCGGAAGGAGACCAAAGAAGAAGACTGAGGAGTTTCCCCCTTCAGCGCTGCACCGGGACCCGTCCTCGTGAGATCCCCAGGCCTGCGACGTGAGAGCGACATCTTCTTCTGTAATAGACTGGTACTTGATTTTAGGGAAAGTTAGGGAAAGATACCTTCATTGTTGTGTTTTTTTCTTTTCTTGCTGCGTACCCGGAAGAAGTGAAGATCCAGAGACTCTAATATATACAAGTGCGCATATAGTTCGGTTGACTGTGATATAAACATGTTTGCCAGTAAAGAAACGTTATTATCGGTTAAACCTGAGTATGGGGATTCTGTTGAGAAAGATCATACACACACACCCGCGGCCTTGCCACCGGTCGCTACATCGGTACCTTTAGGCTCTCTCTAACGATCTCATAGACGCGCGGTCGTTTAGGACATCTTTTTGACATCGTTGGTGAGATGTCACACTTGTAGATATTGCGCACGACGCACCAGCGATGTTGCGCGCAGCGATCGTTCGCACGACCCAGCGAATGTTCATTGTGGTGAATGGGCGAAGTCGTTCAACACATCGTTATCGCGGTGTCACACTGAACGATGCAGCAGGTTTGCTGATCGCAGATCTTCAGATTTATGAACATGTTCTCAAATCTGCTATCAACGATCCAATGATTTATCGTAGTTGTATCTCGGTGTCGCACACAACGACGTCCTAACAATGTCGTTTGAACGACTACAAACCCGTGACGTTTCAGCGATATCGTTCATGATATCGTTGCGTGTAACGGTACCTTAAGAGAAAATAACTCTCTGAGGTTTTGCAGCAGTTGAATGAGGCAGGCTATAATACACCATCCTATGTCTATGGGGTTGACAGTAAGGAGGTCTTCCCGACCGCCTCTGTGCCCTAGTCTCAGTGCTCCGGTCTCACGGAGCTTGCACAGATCAGCGCGGGCTCCAGGGGTGGGACTGCGAGTCACTGGAAGCTGGAGCCCATGGGCCCCGGTCTTCGGGGCATGCACGGGACTGCTCGTGGCCACAGCGGGGCTGGCTGCGTCACTTCCAGTTTCCGGCAGCCCAGCACACAAAACAGCCTGCAGATGTGAATGGGTGAGCAATACATGAGGCTATAAAGAAGGTATGGCTGAGCTTCAGTGCTGCGCTCACAGGAAACACAACGTGTTCCCGTGTCTGTGTATATCAGGATACGGCCGTATTAGATTGGGTTACTTTCTTCCTGATAGGGTATAATATATGCCCATGCCGTGTCAGCCAGTAGATAGAAAACACACGGGCAGCACGGTGGCTCAGGGTTTAGTACTGTACGCTGGCTTAGTGGTCAGCATTGTATGGGGGTTCAGTGGCTAGTATTGTATGGTGGCTCGGTGGTTAGCACTGCAGCCTCGCAGCGTCCTGAGTTCAAATCCCACCATCTACAATCAGTTTAACACCATGTTCCAAATTATTATGCAAATGTTCTTTTTCTCTGATTTTCCTAAATGGTCGGTGCAAATGACGGTCAGTGTAATAAAAGTAAACCCCCTTTAGAAGATACATCAAATTTTATTGAAGAAACCTCCCAATGATAACAGAATAATCTTCAAAATGAAAAAAAACTCTAAATGCCCTGTTCCAAATTATTCGGCACAGGAGAGTTTCTAAACATTTGATATGTTTGAAAGAACTGAAAATGCTCATTTGTTGAATTTGCAGCATTAGAAGGTCACATTCACTGAAATAAAAAGCTATTTAACTCCAAAACATCCTAACAGGCCAAGTTACATGTTAACACAGGAACCCTTCTTTGATCTCACCTTCACAATTCTTGCATCCATTGAACTTGTGAGTTTCTGGAGAGTTTCTGCTTGTGTTTCTTTGCATGAAGTCAGAATCGCCTCCCAGAGCTGTTGTTTTGATGTGAACACCCTTACGGTACCTTTACACGCGGCTACATTTCTAGCTTATCCACAGGTAACTTATTGGCTGCAGTGAAATCATAGAGACAAGGTTCTATCTTGTTGCTGTGTACAAATGGAATAATCTCTCCATGATTTCACTGCAGCCAGTAAGTTACCTGTGGAAAAGCTAGAAATGTAGCCGTGTGTAAATGTACCATTATAGATTTTTTTGCTTGATTATACTGCAAAGGTTTTCTATAGGGTTGAGGTCAGGACCATAGCAGCCAATGACACAGAGGTATTCTTTGTAGCATGAGATGGGGCATTGTCATGCATGAGGATGATTTTGCTCATAAAGGCACTTTTCTGCTTTTTGTACCATGGAAGAAAGTTCTCAGTCATAAACTCGATATACTTTGCAGAGGTCATTTTCACACCTTCAGGAACCTTAAAGGGGCCTACCAGCTGTTTCCCAATGATTCCGGCCCAAAACATGACTCCTCCACCTCCTTGCTGACGTTGCAGTCTTGATGGGACATGGTGGTATCCCCCAACCATCCACTACTCCATCCATCTGGGACCATCCAGGGTTGCGCGGCACTCATCAGTAAACAAGACTGTTTGAAAATTAGTCTTCATGTATATCTGGACCCACTGCAACTGTTTCTGCTTGTGAGCACGGTTTAGGGGAGGCCGAATAGTAGGTTTATGCCCACAGCAAGCCTTTGAAGGATCCTACACCTTGAGGTTGGAGGGACTCCAGAGGCACCAGCAGCTTCACATATCTGTTTGCTGGTTTGTAAGGCCTTTTTAGCAGCTGCTCTCTTAACCTCCCTGGCGGTCTGTTTAGGTCTTGAATTTTTTGCTAAAAGCGGGCTACCCGCGTTCGCGGCAGATGCGGTAAAAAAACCGCATCTGCCGCACTTGCCGCATAGCTGCCGCACTTGCGGCGCGGTTGCGGTAATCTGCATAGTAAAGGGAACCAACCACCTCGGATGACCCTCATACACTGTTAATATGTGCCCCTGCAGCCTAGTAAACCATTAGCAGCACTGCTTTTGTGTGAAAAGTGGCTGCAGTAGAAGTGAGAGAATGATTTTATAAACTTACATGCCTGCGTACTTGAGGGCGTCTCCCTGTGTGTGCTGGCACTTGTGGGCTGTGCTCATCATGTCTGCTCGCCCCCTCCCTTATGCACGCCCCCTCTCAGCCTGCTATACTGTGTGAGGCTGATTGCGTCATAAAGGGGCGGGGCTACCGGGATGCCGCGATTTAGCCCCGCCCCTTTATGACGCAATCAGCCTCACATCACTATAGCAGGCTGAGAGGGGGCGTGCATAAGGGAGGGGGAGAGCAGACATGATGAGCACAGCCCACAAGTGCCAGCACACACAGGGAGACGCCCTCAAGTACGCAGGCATGTAAGTGTATAAAATCATTATCTCACTTCTACTGCAGCCACTTTTCACACAAAAGCAGTGCTGCTAATGGTTTACTAGGCTGCAGGGGCACATATTAACAGTGTATGAGGGTCATCCGAGGTGGTTGGTTCCCTTTACTATGCAGATTACCGCAACCGCGCCGCAACCGCGCCACAAGTGCGGCGCAAGTGCGGCAAGTACGGCAGATGCGGTTTTCTCACCGCATCTGCCGCGAACGCGGGTAAGCCCGAGCCTGACTCGGGGTTAACGCTTCTGGTAGTGAATGTTAACCCCGAGTCAGGCTCGGGAATAACGCTAGGAAGGTTAATCCGATGAATTTGCCTGGCAGAAACCTTCCTCATTCTGCCTTTATCTGCACGAACACGTCTGTGCTCAGAATCAACGACAAATCTCTTCACAGTACGATGATCACGCTTAAGTTTTCGTGCAATATCTAATGTTTTTATCCCTTGTCCAAGGCATTGCACTATTTGTTGCTTTTCAGTAGCAGAGACATCCTTTTTCTGTCCCATGTTACTTGAAAACTGTGGCCTGCGTAATATTGTGGAACACCCAGTTTTCCTTTTATTGGGCTCACCTGCCAAACTAATTATCACAGGTATCTGAGATTGATTTCAGTGATCCAAAGAACCCTGAGACACAAAACCAGCAATAAGTTTAATTGAAAAAAAAACATATAACACTTAAAGGGAACCAACCACCCCAAATGACCCCCCCGGACTATTAATATCATTCCCTACACCCAGCACATACATGTGCTGCAAGGTTTTTTGCTAAAAAAACTGCTTTTTAAAAGATGAGATAAAGATTTATAAAGTATTTAACGAAGGGACGGGTGGGCGTTACTTAGCTGGGGCTAAAGCCGGGTTGCAGCTGCCAGTCATCCTCCTGTCTCCCCTCGCAGCAGTAACGGCCAGCCCTTTCTTGTCGTCACAGCCTGCTGAGCCTGGTGCACGGGATCTCATGCCCGTGCACACGTCATCAGCTACAGCCGGGTCGCGAGCGCGCGCTCTGACTTCCACAGCCGAGCGCAGGAAGTCAGAGCGTGTGTGCTCGCGACCCGGCTGTAGCTGATGACGTGTGCACGGGCATGAGATCCCGTGCACCAGGCTCAGCAGGCTGTGACGACAAGAAAGGGCTGGCCGTTACTGCTGCGAGGGGAGACAGGAGGATGACTGGCAGCTGCAACCCGGCTTTAGCCCCAGCTAAGTAACGCCCACCCGTCCCTTCGTTAAATACTTTATAAATCATTATCTCAACTTTTAAAAAACAGTTTTTTTAGCAAAAAACCTTGCAGCACATGTATGTGCTGGGTGTAGGGAACGATATTAATAGTCCGGGGGGTCATTTGGGGTGGTTGGTTCCCTTTAAAACCAATTTGCATAATAATTTGGAACATGGTTTATACATTTCTCCCCGCATTTGCATGCGTAGTCCATAGTGGAAGATAGGACAGCTGTGGTCTGGGTCACTTAACCTGACGGTATTTACATCCCTGTGGTCCACTCCCCGTGGTATCATGGAGTTGGGGCTGCCGCCTCGAAGTCCACGCACCTCCGGGTCCAGGGCCGCAGCATCCATGAGGCGACATGAAGTGTCAGCCTCAGGCGGCGGGCCCTGCTGGTAGACATGGGGCGGCGTCTTCAGGAGCGCCTGGTGGTAGTGCGGCCCCTGCAGATGCCGCTGCTACAGTCCTGGCCGCCGACGCTGCGACCAGGCTTGGCGTATCTGGGGCTGCTGGCGGGGCATCTGCCCCAGGCTCAGCAGACTCCTGCCGCAGCGGCAGCGGCCGCGGTCTCCAAACACCCCCCCCTCCAGTGTGGCAGTGTGAGCTGTGTGAGCGGCAGCGGCCGTGGTCTCCAAACTCCAAACACCACCCCCCCCCCCCCCCCCCCCCCCCCCCGTGCGGCTGTGTGAGCCGGCTTCATGCTTCACTGTGCCTCGCGCTGACAGGACCTGTGATGATGTCAAAGGAGGGGAGGAGTCAGGCGGGTCACATGATCAGCTCCTCAGTATGCAGCCAGGACTCCACCATGGTGCTGGATGAGGTGAAGTTTATGTGTGGGGCTGAGGATTTACAGTGTAAATTAATGTAGCAGAGCTGTGTATGTATGAGGTATATGGAGTGGAGCTGAGTGTTCAAGGTGTACAGAGCAGAGGTGCGTGTGTATGAGGTGTATGGAGTGAAGCTGTGTATGTACGAGGTGTGCGGAGCGGAATCGTGTGTGTATGAGGTGTACAGAGCGGAGCCCTGTGTGTACGAGGTGTACAGAGTGGAGCCGTGTGTGTACGAGGTGTACAGAGTGGAGCCGTGTGTGTACGAGGTGTACAGAGCAGAGCCGCGTGTACGAGGTGTACGGAGCAGAGCCGAGTGTGTATGAGGTGTACGGAGCAGAGCCGCGTGTGTACGAGGTGTATAGAGCGGAGGCGTGTGTGTACGAGGTGTATAGAGTGAAGCCACGTGTGTACATTGTGGAGCTGAGAGTGTACAAGGTGTATGGAGCGGAGCCGCGTGTGTACGAGATGTACGGAGCGAAGCCGAGTGTGTACAAGGTGTATGAAGCAGAGCCGAGAGTGTACAAGGTGTACGGAGCGGAGCCGCGTGTGCGAGGCTTTCGCAGCGGAGACCAGTGTGTACGAGGTGTACGAAGCGGCGCCACGTGTGTACGAAACGGAGCTACGTGTGTACGGTGTGTACAGAGCGAAGTCATATGTGTACGAGGTGTACAGAGCAGGCCACATGTGTACAACGTGTACGGAGCAGAGCCGCTTGTGTACGAGGTGTATGGAGCAGAGCCGCTTGTGTACGAGGTGTACGGAGCAGAGCCGTGTGTGTATGAGGTGTACAGAGCGGACGCGTGTGTGTACGAGGTGTATAGAGTGAAGCCACGTGTGTACATTGTGGAGCTGAGAGTGTACAAGGTGTACGGAGCGGAGCTGCGTGTGTACGAGACGTACGGAGCGAAGCAGAGTGTGTACAAGGTGTATGGAGCAGAGCCGAGAGTGTACAAGGTGTACGGAGCGGAGCCGCGTGTGTACGAGGCGTACGGAGCAGAGCCGTGTGTGCGAGGCTTTTGCAGCGGAGCCCAGTGTGTATGAGGTGTACGAAGCGGCGCCACGTTTGTACGAAACGGAGCCACGTGTGTACGGTGTGTACAGAGCGAAGTCATATGTGTACGAGGTGTACAGAGCAGAGCCACATGTGTACAACGTGTACGGAGCAGAGCCGCTTGTGTACGAGGTGTATGGAGCAGAGCCGCTTATGTACGAGGTGTACGGAGCAGAGCCGCTTGTGTACGAGGTGTATGGAGCAGAGCCGCTTGTGTACGAGGTGTATGGAGCAGAGCCGCTTGTGTACAAGGTGTACGGAGCAGAGCCGTGTGTGTACGAGTTGTACGGAGCAGAGCCGCTTGTGTACGAGGCGTACGTGGTGAACGGAGCTGAGTGTGTACTAGGTGTACGGAGCGGAGCCATGTGTGTACAGTGGTGGCCCCCCCGAGCATGCCGCTCCTATAGTCCCGGCCGCCTCTGCCGGCAGCATTCTTCTCCCGAGTCCTTGCCGCCGCTGTCCACCCCTCTGCAGCTCAGCACGGCGGGGAACAATGATGTCATCACTTAGCGCCACTGTGCTGAGACGTGCAGAGCGGCAGAGGAGATGCTGAGGAGAAGAGGTATTTACTTTTTATTTTTTTTAATAGTTTTTTTTAGTGAGTACACTGATGGGAAACTATGTAATGTACAATATAATATAGGAGGACAATGGGGGTGCAATATACTATATGGAGAACTATTGTGGCCGATTATATTATATGGAAGACTATGGGGTGCATTATACTATAAGGAAGGCTATAGGGGATGCATTATACTATATGGAGGACTATGAGGGTGCATTATACTATATGGAGGACTATGGGGGTCCAATATGCTGTATGGAGAGCTATGGGGGTGCAGTATGCAATATGGGGGTGCATTATGCTATATGGAGGACTGTGGGGGTTCATTATGCTATATGGAGGACTGTGGGGTGCATTATACTATTTGGAGGACTGTGGAGGTGCATTAATCTATATGGAGGACTGTGGAGGTGATTATTCTATATGGAGGACTGTGGGGCTGCATTATTCTATATGGAGGACTGTGGGGTGCATTATACTACATGGAGGAGTGTGGGGGTGCATTATTTTATATCAAGTACTGTGGGGGTGAATTGTTCTCTATGGAGTTCTGTGGGGGTGCAATATGCTATTTGGAGGACTACGGGGTGCAATATACTATATGGAGGACTGTGGGGGTGCGTTTTTCTATATCGAGTACTGTGGGGGGTGCATTCTATTTTATAGAAGACTATGGGGGTGCATAATATATGGAGGAATGCGGTATACTATGTGGAATACTATGGGGGTGTATTATATTATATGGAGCAAATTATACTATTTGGAAGCCATTATAATATTTGGAGGGCTCTGTGGGAGGCATGATAATACTTGGAGGCTACAAGGGAGCCTTTATACTTTATGAAGGGCTATTTGAGGGCTGTGTTGGGGGCCATTATACTGTACATAGGTCCATTTTACTACATAGAGGGCTGGGCGGCGGTCATAGTTGGGGATCATGCTGTACTGGGGTAGTTGCAGGAGGTGCAGTAGGGTCATCATACTGTGCATGTGGAGGAATGCACTGTGGGGGATCATACAGTGTTTGTGGGGCACTTTTGTTGGCATCACACTTTAGAGGGGCAATGAAAGGGGAATCTAGGGGCTTCAGTAGGAGGAAAATTACTTTGTAAAGGCTGACATATTGTGAGAGATGTACCTATGTGACCCAGCCAAATATTGCTTTTGTTGGGGGGTGCCCAATTAGAACTTCTGCTATGGGGCCCTATGATTTCTATGATGCAGGATGCATTGTCCCTCTGCTGCAGGACTGATTGGCCATAACTTAGGCTGGTTTCAGATTTGCATTTGTGTCTGCATGCGCAGGGCATGCAAACGCAGGGCAAACGCTGCCATACTGATGTGAACGCAGAGGAGATTCTCATCAGTATGGTGCTCGGCCAGCCAATCAGTGATCTCGACGGCGGCCGGGAGGCGGAGATCTGTGGCGGAGAACCTCCACCTCCCAGCCGCCGACGACGAAATTTCAATGTGATCCGCAGCGTTCTCCTGCGCCGCCATGCGGAGGACAGTGCGGATCCATTGAGATCCATGCATTGTTTGTGCACTCGCGGGCACTTGCTGATAAAACAAGCACCTGTGAAAGCACAAAAAATGCAACATGTTGCATTTGGAGGGCGGAGGAGGGTGTATAAATTATGCGCAAACATAGGAACGCAGCGTTTGGCTGCGTTCTGTTACGCTTGCGTTCCGAATGCAAATGTGAAACCACCCTTACACACCAGGTCCAGTGCTGCCCCTCGGTACATTCAGGCATCCAGCCATCTTTCTCCTGAGCGGCGGTTGGTCGGTGGTGCTCTTCCCCCTTCCTGCTCCCATATCCTTTGCTCAACCCAATAGGAAGGACCCTGTTATTAATTACATAAAGACAGCCCCGTGTGTGGCGCTTGTGATTGGCTAAGCAATTCGGGAGTAAGTGTGGTCTGTTGGATGGAGAAGCGCCATTTTACCAACTTAGTGCAGTGGCGGCTTGTTGATGCTCAGACTGCAGGTCTTTACCTGTGTTGTGTGGAAGGTGCGGCATGGCGACTTGTCTGAATATTCAGTGCCAGGCAGCGGTCCAGAGTTTTGCAGGCGTGTGCCAGAGGTTGGCAATCAGTTCTGCCTGCAGGACCACGGCTCTGCCAGTTGTCATTATGTGTCTAAATGCTTGTGCCAAGCCGCCATTGCCATTAATGATCCTTGTTCTGGATTCTTCTGTGTGGTTCTTGTATGTGCGTGTGATGGCGCAGACATCTTTGTGTGGACATCTTTTTTTTCTGTTTCTGTAAACTAAAATGTCCACTATTTTGCTCATTTTTACAGGATAAATATAAATCTGTAGGAACCAGATTTATTTTTATCAATTAAAATTTTTTTCTAGCGGGTGGGGGGGGGGGGGGGGCGCCGTTTTGCAGTTCGCCTCAGGCAGCAGAGAGGCTAGGTTCACCCCTGTCCGGGTCTATTGTAGGGGGTCAGTGTTCAATGCTAAATAGCCAAATCCCAACCCATCAGTGCCTAAACCCTACAGGTACCGTTACACGGTACAACATCATGAACGATATCACCAACGATCTCATAGACGCGCGGTCGTTAGGACATCTTTTTGACATCGTTGGTGAGATGTCACATGTATAGATATCGTGCACGACGCACCAGCGATGTTGCGAGCAGTGATCGTTCGCACAACCCAGCGAATGATACTTGTTCATTGTAGTGAATGGGCGAAGTCGTTATCGACATCGTTATCGCGGTGTCACACTGAACAGTGCAGCAGGTTGGCTGATCGAAGATTGTCTGATTTGAGAACATGTTCTCAAATCTGCAATCAACGATCCAATGATTTATCGTAGTCGTATCTCAGTGTCAGACACAACGATGTACTAACGATGTTGTTTGAACGACTCCAAACCCGTGATGTTTAAACGATATCATCAACGATATCGTGATGTGTAACGGGGCCTTCCAATACCCATCACCTGCTTCCCAGGTACTTCAGCTAGAAATTCAGCTATATCCACTGCTCTAGCTATTCAACACATGTGCAGGGAACACATCTCAATGGCAGCAAAGTGCGTCTAGGCACGGTACGCACAGGACGAAAAAGAATTTTACATTATGTCTATTGCAAGTAGATTTTATTCTCACCATCATTATAGCTGTTAGTGTGTTCGTTATCCATTACTTGCCACAGGGACAGGTCAACACAGGAGCGAGTCCACAGCCGACAAAGTTGGATGAGGGTGAATCCCGGCTTGTCCTGGTACAAAAAAAAATGGGTATTCAGGTCCGTTATCGGCAACTAACATCAAGGGACAGCACACAGGCGTCCTCCAAGCGATTCTCACTCCTTACAGTTCTCCATGCCTTTCATTGTGCGTTTATTATAGATAAACATTCATTACAATGGATGGGATCACGTTGGTCATTGATCGGTGCAGTTGATCTCTCACTCATGCCATATGCCACATGTAGTAGTTGCACAATCCCTTCTACTTGGCTCTACACCGCCTCCTGTATGAGGTCGGTTTCTCGTCTTGTACAAAATCCCTTCTGCCCTGATTCCGATCAGCTCACATGGGTCTATTAATTTCCTATTTGGCACTCGGTTGCTTCCTCCAAGGGTCATTTATAATATTAAAAAAAATATAATAATAATAAAATAAATAAATGAATAAAATACTCCAGCACTCGGCTGTTTCCTCCATGGGTCGTTTAATAAAAAATAAATAATAATGAAATAAATAAATAAATGAATAAAATACCATAAGACTTAAATTAATTAATTAATAATTTAAATTGTACTAGCATAATGGTAAGGAGGCACATAACACGTCTCCAAATGTTTGGTACGCACACCCATTATTACAACCAAAGATGTATATACGTTATTACAATCAAAGGGTGCAGCGCCCCTCGCTGGATCCTTGGGTGCACTGCCCATTGAACTGTGGTCTCACGTACACACAGGGCCAACTTGTAAAAGGCATCTCTTCACTAATCATAATTTGATTATATTTTGCAGTTACAGTTACAACGAATGGGTTCGGGGGTGTGTATGTGCAGGTTCGCGGGCCTCAGTGTGCACTGCCATCGGGCTATGGTCTTATGTACAGATATGACCATGTCTTAAAGACCTAAATGTCATCATAATTTGTTATTTCTGCAGCGCCGGTTACAACAAACAGGTTTGGGGCATGTGTATGCAAGTTTGCAGGTACTGCACTCCAGCAGCGTAAGGTGATATTTTGACTCGCATTATACACTCCCGGTCTCTTGGTTCGTCAACACTATCACCATATCAGCAGTTTCTACCAGTTTGTTGTGTTCTCGCTAAGGCGCACATTGTTATGCGCGCGTAATGCGTGTTAGGTATGCAAGGTACATGATCGGGGCATGTACAGTTAATGTACACATATGTGGAGTACACGTGTAACAATGCGTGTGTAGGCCAGGATCAGGCACATGCGCTTATATGGGCAGTCATGTGCATTCACCTGGGTAAGAGTATATGCAGATACATATGTTTATGCATAGAGGGCGCACATTTGTGTTGCGTGTTTTGCTAGATACGTTGTTATCTACTATATAAATGCCTAATCGGGTTTGTCTGTCCAGAAAATCGCGCGGCAGCCAATGAGCGAAGCCTATGCAAAACAGCCGCGCGCATTCAAAACTCGCGCCAAGCTGAAACCTGGCGACACATCGGCCATGCAATCGCCAGGATACACGCATCCGGCCGCGTCTATCGTCAGGAGATCCGACGGTACCTGCGGCTCATCTACTGCCGCACAGAGGTCCGCGGTAAGCCAACCGGGAGATGCAGTGGTAGTACCCCGACCACCGTATTGGAACACACACATTATGGGTATTTCTATATGGCGGCCGTAATTCAAATCCCGTGCCAAGCCGCACTACTTCCCTGATTGGTCGCTGCGGCAGGCGGCGACCTATCAGCAAAGCGGCGCAGCTTGACATATGAATCCTGCGGCGCGGGATTCAAAACCCCTGCCAAGCCATGCTCCGCTTCGTTGATTGGTTGCCACCGCCCGCAAAGCGTGTTTTAAAACAGGCACCAAGTGCGTTGATTGGTCATCGCGGCTGGCGGTAACCAATAAGTGGAGCACAGCTTGTTATATTGGCCTGCAATTTGAACTGCTACTCATAGTGTGACGCAGTTCACTCCTGTTTACAAGGCTGTCAGTCATAGTGTGACGCAGTTCACTCCTGTTTACAAGGCTGTCAGTCATAGTGTGACGCACTTCACTCCTGTTTACAAGGCTGTCAGTCATAGTGTGACGCAGTTCACTCCTGTTTACAAGGCTGTCAGTCATAGTGTGACGGAGTTCACTCCTGTTTACAAGGCTGTCAGTCATAGTGTGACGCACTTCACTCCTGTTTACAAGGCTGTCAGTCATAGTGTGACGCACTTCACTCCTGTTTACAAGGTATTCTAGAATACCCGATGCGTTAGAATCTGGCCACCATCCAGTATTATAATAAATGAAAAGAAAAAAAAAGACACAACGCATGAATAATGAAAATGTTTGGTCCTGGCATTTTGGGCATCGTATCTCGAATATCAAGAAGATGCTAATTGTCGTTTCTTTCCAGATGGTGTCGGTCCTAGTAGAAGGATTCTGGACCGTCGTTTGCTGATCAGGGTTGCCCAGCGGACACACGTATCAGTTAGATTTGGTCAATGTCCATTTTGACGTGGAGGATGTGTACACATGAACAAGTTTGTTTAATTTCTCTTTCAGGCTGCAAGACAGCGCAGGCCAGGCTTTAAGGCCACGTGCACACGTTCAGTATTTGGTGAGTTTTTTACTTCAGGACTTGTAGACAAAACCAGAAGTGGAAAAGTCTAATATAAACACCTGCACCACTTCTGTATTTAATCACCCACTCCTGGTTTTGGCTACAAATCCTGAGGTAAAAAACTTATCAAATACTCAGCATGTGCACGTGGCCTAAGGTTGTTCGGTGGAGGTCGCAGCTCGGGCGCAAGACCTCACTACTCCATGGTTGGTGGAAGAGGGATTTGGTGAGAGCCAGCCTGCCATGGATGGCCGTAGGCATTGGGCTCCCTCCCCTCAGGTTTGAGGCTGATTTGTGCCTATGGTTGGAGCTGCGGCCAAAACAAAGCAACCCCTGTTTACAACAATGATGAGTGGTGTTACATTGATACCCTCAATAAAAGATCAAAAGTTACTCTGTGTGTGGTCTCAATCATTGCGTGGCAGGGAGAACCGGAGGGTGGGTCTCTGCAGTGTGCAGGGCATTGCGGCTGATGCCGCTGCCCCCGACTGTGGAGTCCTCTCCTGCTCCAACCCCCCACGCTCCTCCCCACCATGGAATATCTTCTGCTGCCCCCCTTTTCACCTCCACTAGTCACTCCCCAGGCCCTCCTCCAGGCTTTAAACGCAGAGCTCAGTGCCCATCCTCTGTTTCTTACCATACTGCTCACAGGGTGAGCATCGCCCACCCTCCCTCCCATAAGTTGGGCCACTGCGGATTTATAAGTCGCAGCTGGTGGAAGAGCGATTTGGTGAGAGCCAACCTGCCACGGATGGCCATAGGCATTGGGCTTCCTCCCCTCATGTTTAAGGCGGATTTGTGCCTATGTTTGGAGCTGCGGCCAAAACAACGCAACGCTCTGTTTACAACAATGATGAGCGGTGTTACGTGGATACTCTCAATAAAAGATCAAAACATACTATTTTACAAGTGTAATGGATGCCCCCCACAACTTTCGGGTGAGGCTGTCATCTTAATTGTCTGCCGCCAAATTGTATGCTTTGTCTAACTATGTGCACGTCACTGAAAAGAACCACGCTGGCAGCCATGTCAGCTTAATGACAGAGACCTTTATTTTAGGAGCGGTTAGCAGTTTTATTACTTATCACTAAAGGGATGTTAAAAGGGTGTTACTAGATAATTGCGTCATATTATGCTGAATCTACATTTTATTCTGAAAAAACATTCAATTATATTCTGTGTGTTAGTTTAAACTAGCCTTGAATTCGTACAGTACATTCAGAACAATCTGATAAGAGCTTCTATACGGCTACCTCTAAATCAAAACATTATATAAAATCTGAGACACAGAAAACCCAAAGGTGGGAGGGAAGAAGGAGAGAGGGCTATAGGGAAAAGTGCAAGGCCTCTTTCCTACAAACAGGCCTCTAGCCTGTACTAAGAGATTTCTGAATGTATTCTAAAAACTAATATAAATTATTAACTATTTATTGCCATAACACAAGGATACATAAGATATGGTCGAAGATCACACAAAACATTCTATAACCATTTCCATGCCCTTCATAGTGTATTCACCGGAATCTCCCCTCCAGTAGCATTCATCACACCTTCCATGGTGCCCATAGGTTGTCACAGAGTTTGGCATTTTTTCTTTTAAAACAGATTTTCTCCTCCATCCATATCACATAATCCACCTGTCTTATGTACTCCTGTCTAGAGGGAGGTTCCACTCGCACCCAATACCTAACTATTACCTTTCTGGCTGCGTATAAGAGTCTGGCAATCGCCAGTTTTGCAACATCATTACCAACAAGCTCCTCAACATAACCCAACAAGCAGACTACAGGGTCTCTAGGAATGATACAATGATAACGCCCCTCAATTAGGGCAGCTACTTCAGACCAATAGCCTGCAAGTTTTGGGCATCCCCACATAACATGTAGTATACCGGCAGCTTCTGATCCACATCTCGTGCACTCCAAAGTGTCCTGCACCCCTATCGGGTGACCTGCTCTGTGAACAAGAAGTAGTTGGGACATTCTAGCAGGTTCACTTAGGGATAATTTGGGGATGTTTGCTAATATGGATTCCCATTTATCAATTTCAATGTTACCAACATCTGCTTCCCTCTTTTCTTTCGCTAAAACAGGATATTTCAGTAGAAAGGTGTGAAGCAGGTCATCACCTTAACTGTTTAACATAGCCCTGGACCCATTACTCAGGACTCTTCAGAACCTGCCGGCATTCGAAGACACGTGTCACGCTTCTGGGGGAAGCCGCCCTAGAGTGGACCCAGTGGGCCGTGGTACCGAACTCCCCTGGGTGAGCTAGTCCTAGTTTAACCAACCCCTATACAGGGATTGTCAGGGGCAAGCCCAGGGGGTCTAAATGCTAGTACCAGGAGGGCGGCTCGTAGGGTTAGCCTATACTACGGTATAGCTAAGGAGCACTTGAGGGATCAGAGCCCGAGGCTAGGAGAGCAGGAATGGGAGGAAAGCACAAGGAGGACCTGACTAACAGCCAGAGAAGCAGAAGCTTACTAACTCAATAATCAGGCACCTCCCATCAGCGGAGGTGGCCTGATATACCGGAGGACGGACATATATTGGTCAAGGGGAGTGTCAGGTTGAGCCGTGCCGGCCCCTAGATTCACCGGGGAGGAGTGCGACCACGCCTAGTACACCGCTGATTAGGTTTATGACTCCGACCATCTGATGTGCGAGCCCAGTGGTCAGCTGACAGGAAGTGGACTCGGCGATGGCTCTGAGACACAGCACATCTTGACGCCGGATGCCTGATTGGTAGAGGAGCAGAGGATGCAGACCCAGGAGAGGTGAGCTGGGGAGCGGTGCCAGGGGACCTAACAGCATGATGATTGGATCTACATCCATTAAGATCTCAGCATTCGCTGATGACATTCTTTTATTCATTGCGAATCCATCCACGGTTTTAGGGTTAATTATAATAAGCCAGAAGCATTGGCTTTATTCCGAGTTGGGGGTGGATCGCATAATTCACAGCTACCCTTTTGGTAAAGCACCAAATCTATAAAATATTTAGGTATTCAGCTTCCAGCGGTCCCATCAGTGTTATACCAAATCAATTATAAACCCTTGATCTCGTCTGTGCTCAGTTTGCTAGATTCCTTGAAACACATTTCCTTATCCTTTTCGGGACGGTGTCACTTGCTTAAGATGGTCGTATTTCCCAAACTTATGTATGCTTTTCAAACTCTACCCTTATTACTATCCCCTGTGGATACCAAAATATTAAATAAGTCATTCAGGAAATTCATCTGGGGAACCACAGGCCGGTCCAGAATCAGACTGACAACATTTCAAGCATCTAGAGAGGAGAGGGGATTACATTTTCCTTATATAGCAAGATACAACCTCGCAGCTAATTTAAGGTGTTCAACAGATTGGATTAAAAATAGATCCCATTTTACGAATATAGACATAGACCAACAGGTCTGTCCCCAGATCTCACTGACAGCTCTACTCCATCTGAGTAATGATGAACTTCCAATGGATGTCAGAGTACACCCCACTTTATGGCAAACGATTTTGGCATGGAGACAATGTCGGAAGCTATGTGGTTTAATACCCAGATATTCCCCATTTCTACCATTTCTAGGTAACCCTAACTTCTGAAGGGGTAATCCACCCTGAGTCTATAAACTCCTCGCAGATCAGGGGTGTACTGTGACAGCTGATTTGCTGGATATCTGGTTCTCAGTGATCTCTTTTGAGGCTGCGACTTTATGCTTCATTCGCTGGTAGGCCCTTTTTATTCTTACAGGTGCATAGTCCGGTCCAGAAGGGCTTGGTTATTGGAGAGTTTGGTACCAGAAAGAATGTAATGGATTGCTTCCTTAGAAATGCAAGAACTCAGCTGGCATCAACGAGTAGTATCTATGGCATTTTACGCAATCAATGGACATGGGAGGGAGGTAACATAGGACCAGCACGGTGTTCTAGACAAATTCCAGAATTCACTGTCAGGGATATTCTAGAAGCCACGACAAAACAGAGAAAGACCATACCATACAGCAGCTACACAGATATGACTCTCTTAATTTTACATAGAGCATACATCACACCACAACTCCAGTCAAAAATGAGACCATCAGGCTCATACACATGCTCAAAATGTGGGACAAGAAATACCGATCTATATCATCACTTGTTGGGGTGCACGAGGATCCAGGAGTTATGGGGTAACATCCACACAGATTTACAGATATTATGTGGCATCACATTTTCACTCACACCACAATGGCTCATCTTCAACATCTTAGATGACTCCCATGGAACACAACCAAAGCACATTAAGGCGACATTGATGATATCGGCTGCTGCCACACAAAAGAGTATTTTGCATCACTGGTTGAGCCATCAGGCATCCTCGAGGGAGCTTCTTCACTCCGAAATAATGTTTCTATTCAAGATGGACTGGTTGGACACTCTGATATGCAAAGAAAAAATGACTGGAAAGTTTTGACCACCTGGTCACTTTTTTTTGCCGTTATTGTCACTAAAGCTAAGGAACAGACTTGTTGTGTCCCACGAATGGAGACAACCTGTAATGTCTTCCTTGCATCATATGTGTTTGACTCTATCAGGAAAGGTGCATGAAGTTTGTTCCTATCTTCCTCCCTTAGTTTCTTCCTCTGTATAGGACGCCCCTCCCTTCTTCCCCAGTTAGATTGCAGAAGCTATCGTTGATTCCACATGTCTGTAACCCCTGCACAGAGTATTTCCTTTTACCTGCTGTTTTGTTGGATTCAATACAAGATTCTGGAAGAAATTTACGTTTCTCCTTTCTTATTACAAGTCATCGTACTGGCCGAGTTGAAATCTATCTGTTTTTCCCTGATGGGTAAGTGTTCTGGCTTACTATTATCTAAGGAACTGATAACTGCAGCACTGGCATTACAGCCATCAGAAAGGGACAGAATAGTAAAAGGAAAACCTGTTACCAGGGTGTATACTGCATGCAATCCAGATAAAGGATCATCCATCAAGGGCTGATAACAAGCCACAGCAGTAACTGTACAGCAGTCTACTCTACATCATCCTTCAGACCTGCTCAGTAAAGATACCTTGTCATTAAGAATGTATACAGGTTAAAGATCCTGCATGACAAGTGATCATCTATGGATTGTTGGGAAGCTGCAGTACACAGGCTTGCAGTACAGCCACTGCAGCAGCTTGCATAGATCTTAAGCCCTGGCTGCTCCCAAACAGAGAAAACTGATACATTGTATTCGTCTCCCTGACAACCAGCAGAACAGCCTCCACCCTTACAATCCTGTGTACAATGGACAGGACAAGCTGCAATTCATTACCCATCCTGAAGCAGCAAGAAAAAATGGACTCTCGGTCTGCTCACAGTGAAAAACCTAAACGGTTAAGCAAACCAACATGGAAGGTCAAAGAGAACTTAGAAGCAGAAAGAAGTGAACTGCTTGTCCACACAACATTATCTTGGCAAAAGGTTGTAAAATTAGTGTCTGTCTTATCTATGCCGGGTTCTCATGAGCTACCACCAGAGGGAGCCCTAGAAAAACTGTACTCAGCATACCAGTCTTACAAAGGCACTTGTAAGGATTCCACCCTTTCCCTGCTGAAGGTAAACACGTCCGAGCCTCTAAAAGAACTCCAGGACTTCCAACAGCTCGATGCTGAACGAGACTGCACGGTACGTGACATCATAAACCAGACCGAAGCAAAAATGGTGCAAACGTCAGAAGTGGCATCTCACAAGTCCAGGTCTGTTAAGAGCTCAAGGCACTCACTCAAATCGGCTCATCAAAGTACTCAACCCTTAGTGAGCAGCTTATAAAAGTGCGCATTGAAGCAGAAACCATGAAGGTACAAGCCGTCTTTGCTCAAAGAAAAGCAGAGATAGAAACAAGTGCAGTCGTCGAATCAGCACGTAAGAAAACAGAGACTGCATGCAAGAGGGCAGACATCGAAGCAGAGGAAGCGGAGAAGAAAGCAGAGGCTGCACGCAAGAGGGCAGACATCGAAGCAGAGGAAGCGGAGATGGAAGCAGAGACTGCACGTAAAAGGGCAGAAGTCGAAGTCCTGCAGAGGGAATGTGAACACGCTGCAGCCATGGCAAGGCTAAAGGTCTTCGAACAAGCTCTAGCTGGGAGCCAAGGAGGCAGCATCGGCGCTTACAAACTTGAGACAGAAGAACCCATTAAGCGCACAAAAGACTGAGCCAAGCCAGCGAACCGCCGATCGACACCAACATTTCCGTTGGCGACAACACTTCTTCAGATCATCAAGACGCCGATCCGCCTGCAGCTTCCAGCTTCACTGGTCAGTCCAACGCTCCTCAGACATTCAAATTTGAACCACCTTCACACTTCAGTGCACAGCCCGACCCTGCACCTCAGCAACCCCCGTGTGGCAGTGTCCACATGCAACCCAACATGCCGGTTAGTCACTACAGTCCAGACAACTGTGTAGTTCCGGCCCCGCATACAACAGGGACCTTTCACACCACACCAGTTGCTGGTCTAAACGCCTATGCCACTCCGTTCCTTCCCACGTTCCCGAAACAAGAAGCTACGAACTATGCAACCAGCATCACTCAGTCAGCGAATGTGCCCCAAAGGTCAGGAAGAACAGACCTGTCCGATTTTGTGAGGTACACGATACGCCGTGAACTGATCAACACCGGTTTCACAAGGTTCGACGACCAGCCCGGAAACTACAGAGGGTGGAAGTGTGCCTTCAAAACCGCAATCAGTGAACTTGGTATTACTGCCGCTGAAGAGCTGGACTTGCTAATCAGGTGGCTAGGTCCACAGTCTACGGAGAGAATCAAGAGACTTAGGTCTGCTTACATCGGCGACCCAATAACTGGTCTTGCAACTGCATGGGAAAGACTAGAGAAAGGTTTCGGCAGTCCTGAAGCAATTCAATATGCATTGCTTAAACAACTAAATGACTTTCCCAAAATATCTGGTAAGGATGTTTCAAAATACCAGGAACTCAGCGACCTCCTGTCCGAGCTTCAGCTGGCCAAGACAGACACACATCTACCTGGCCTCAGCTACCTGCACACCGCTCGTGGGGTGAAACCCATCGTCTCCAAGTTGCCTTACACCATCCAAGAAAGGTGGACAATGCGAGGGTCAAACTACAAAAAACGAAACCAAGCCTGACACCGAGGATGCAGGACGCTTAAGCTGGGAGCTCTGACACCAGAGCCCTGTTACCGGCAATTACCGACCTCCAAGTGCCTTCTACACCGTCACAGGAGAGGGGAACCTTCCTAGAACATCTTGAGATGCCGGGGAAATCGACACGACGCTGGGAGCCGGTACAAAAGGTGACTGACTTCTTCCCCCTTGATAGACTGGCTGCTCCTCGCTCTAAGATGGCGGATCCTGCTCCCCAGCCTTGTCTCCTCCTCAGCACCGTCCCCCCCATCCTTCTTATAGCCCTAGGAACTGGGCTAATAGGGAGGATGATTCATCCCCTGTTACACAGCAGTGCTTCCGCTCCTTCCTGGACTCCCTCCGCAGATCATTACAGGGAGACATGAGGGGGATGGTGAGAGAGATAAGAGAGGAGATGGCGGCCCTGGGGGAGAGGACAAAGCACCTCAAGTCTAAAATGACTGAATTTGCAACTGCTCATAATGAGCTTGCTGATAGCTATCAACATGTAGAGGCAGACATAAAGTCCATGAATGCTAATATATGGGACTTGCAGGATAAGCTCAGACAGAGCAATGTGAAACTGAGAAGAGTTCCTGAGACTGTGGGGGAGGAAGATGTTATTAACTCTGTGACTGCCTTTCTGCAAACTGTCCTGCCTGAGTCCCCTCCACTGGATCTGACCATAGATAATGCATATAGACTGCCAAAGCCTACCCACATCCGAAGGGATCTGCCCAGGGACATACTCGTGAGTTTTGCATACCCCAAACTAAGGGATCACCTCCTTCAGGCTCTGCGGCTCAACCCCATTACATCTGGGGAATATAAGGAATGGAAGGTCTTCCCAGATCTTTGCCCGGGCACTCTTGCCCGAAGACGTGACTTTGCTCAACACTGTCAGATCCTCCGTGATAAAGGAATCCAGAACTCGTGGGGGTCCCCAGTCAAGGTCCGATTCCGCTATAAAGGAACGAAACACTCCTTCCCCTCTCCTTCCCAACTTAAGGCTGCACTTAAGTCCTGGAACTTATGGTCGTCCCCAGCTCACTCACCCTCTAGCCCACGTCGACGAGTTAATGGAGAGGATTCCCTTAGAGACCAAGACGTTCGGTAGCTTGCAGGACTCTAAACTTACACAGGATGCAGGCTCTGGTGTTTCTTGTTTTCCCGAATACTGAGAACCGTGGGCTATTGCACGGATTCTGGCTGATTGTGAGCCTACTGCCGCTGAATTTCCCTCTCCTCTCTGTCAGGAGTGGGATCAGTACGCTCGCTTCTCCCCTTTTGTTTCCCCTCGAATGAGACTCTGAGGGGTGAATTTTTCTTTTTTGATTGATGTTCTTTTTCTGTTTGTGTGTACCTTTCCTATCCTTTTTTACTTCCCCCCTCTGAACACGCTCTTCTCTTACTCCCCCCCTCCCTGCTGAGCTTTCTTCTCCTCTTTTCGTCCTTCCTTCTCTCTTATTCTTCTGTCAGAAACCCTCCTTCTTTCACACTTTTCCTTGCTCTTCTAAATTCCGGTACCGTTTAAGTGTTTATTTGTTTTGTAGTGTTACCCCAACCCCTTCCACCCTCCCCCGCCTCCTGGTGTTCCTCATATCTCTCCTCCCCTTCACCCTGCCCTCTTCCTTCCCTTAATTGGCCTCATTGAGGTTGGAATCCACTCTATTGCATAAGGTCATTGCGGATAGTCGCCATGAGTCTTTCTATGATGACTTTAAATGTGAATGGACTCAACTCACCCGCAAAGCGGGGCCTTTTAAGGCAACAACTGAAAAGACTTCGATGCAATGTTATTTTCTTGCAGGAAACTCGTTTACTCGAAAAGGATAATGTCCGGGTGGCCTCAAAAGATTACCCGCTCCAGTACTTTGCAAATGCTACCGCTAAATCAGCAGGCGTCGCCATCTTTGTTCACAGGACTGTGGAATTTCAATTACTAGATGTCATGTCGGATCCGGCAGGCAGATATTTGTTGCTAAATGCTTGTATTAATAATGTGAAATATTCAGTGTTATCTGTTTATGGCCCCAATGCGGGTCAAGTTAAGTAGTTTAGACAGCTGCTTGACTAATTTGACACATTATTGACTGGGCGTAGGATAATTGCAGGTGATTTCAACCTTCCTCCTGACAGACGTATAGACTGTTCCTCCCCCAGACCCTTCCGTGGTGACCTGTCTACTCTACTACCAACTCATCATTTGTATGGCGTGTGGCGCCATTTCCATGGAGACGAACGTGACTATACGTACCTATCCCTGTCGTATTGACTATTTCTTGGTGGAGGACTCGCTCCTCTTGATCTGTGAGTCGACTGAACTTGGAGTCATTACTTGGTCGGACCACGCCCCTGTCTTCTTTACACTCAGTGACCCCTCTAATATACGACCGCCCTCGCAATGGAGACTTAATGACCAGTTACTAGTTTCGCCAGCGAATGTGGACCACATCACAGCCTGCCTGAAGGACTTCTTTGTACAGAACGACACCCCTGATGTTCAGCCTGACATTTTGTGGTTCGCCCATAAGGCGGTCCTACGGGAGAGACTTCTCCAATTGGCCTCCGGGCTAAAGAGGGAGAGGGACTTGGCCTTTAAAACCCTGACTACCAGACTTAGATCTCTGGAACGGCAACACAGGTCTGCGCCATCCCAAGCGGTCTATAGTGCCCTATCAGACTGTAGACTTCAATTACGAACACTCCTTTTATGTTCAATCATTTTTATTGGGAAAAAAGTGTTGCAGCAGGTACAGTTTATGCATGTCATCGGATACACAATGTCAATATACAAAGTTAAATAGGTTACAGTTGGAGTACGTCTGTGCCGTTGAGAGCATTTTACCTGCCAGCGCGGGGCGTGGGTGAGCAAGGATAACTTTAACTCTTTCAGGGGTGTGGGGTTTGGGGTCCAGGGGAGAAGGGGGGGGGGGGGTGCTGTGCCGGGTGAGTGCCGGGCGGGGTGGGGAGTGGGGGCGTGGGGTGTCTGACTTGATGTGGGGGGGGCGGTGGTGGGTGGGGGTGAGGTTCGTGGTGCGGTGGGGAGCAGGTGGGGGTTATGGGGGGGGAGGGCCTGGGGTTGGGTCGTCTGGCGTGGACCTCTCGGGGGTGTGGTAGGGATTGGTGGTGTTCGGGGGTGGGGGTTTCGTTAGGAGGGGGAGAGGTGGCGGGGGTTGGTGTGAGCCACTCGGATCCTTCGTGTCTCCTCCCCGTTTAGTGCGGGCTGGCTTAGTGCTGCTGTGAGAATAGTTTGCTGAAGTCAGGGGATTCTCTGAACAGGATCCATTCCATCCATATGGTGTTGTAACTGTCCATCGAGCCTGTGCTTTCGGCCGCTAGCTCCTCCATCCGGCTGATGTCTAACATTTCCATGCACCAGTCGACCATGGGGGGTTTTTCTGGAGATTTCCAGTAGCGTGGGATGACAGAGCGGGCGGCCGACATGCAGAAGCGTAGGATGTCTCTTTTTGTGTTTTTCACCTGTCCGGGGTAGATTGACAGTAGGGCTATCTCGGGGTTGCCGATCACTCGTCTGCCCGTGATGAGGGAATAGTTTCGGAACACCCCTTCCCAGAAACCCTGGATTGCTGTGCAGTTCCACCATATGTGGAGCGTGGTTCCCTCCTCTGTTCCGCATCGCCAGCATGTGTTTGGGACCGTGGGGAAGATGGTGTGGAGACGGTCTGGGCAGCGGTACCATCTGTATAAGATTTTGTAGTTTTTTTCTTGGGCTAGGCATGAGTTTGCCATTTTACGCGTGAATAGGAAGCTTTTCTTCCATTCGGGCCAGGAGATCTCTCTTCCTAGTTCCCTTTCCAAGCCAGTTGAAAGGAGCGTTTGTTTGTTCCCCTCTTCCCTGAGAGGATGCGGTGAATCTCCGAGACCGCATGGGTTGGTGGGTAGTCGCGTGTGAACAGTTCTTCCATTGGGGTGGTGAGCTGTCTGAACTTGCTTGTCTGTGCCGACGATGTCAGGTAGGATTGTAGTTGGAGGAATTCGAGCCGCTGTAGGGGCTTGGTTGTTGATTGTTGTTGTAGCGATTCCAGGGGGGGCAGGTCTCCTAGGTGTAGGATCTGGCCTATGCGGACGTCCTCAGTTTTTCTCCAATGCAGGAACGTGTGTCTGTTCATCCCTGGTTGGAAGGCGGGGTTTGAGAAGAGGGGAGTAAGAGGGCTTGACGTCCCCCTCTCCGGTGTCCCGTTGGTGTAGGCCTGCCATATTCGCAGGGTGTCTTTGGTAAGGCTGTAGGAGACTACTGTCCGTTGTGGCTCTGTGTGTTGGAGCCATGGGAGGTACCGTAGGGGTACCGTTGTGCCTTCCTGTTCCAGGACCACCCATCGTTTGGAGTGGGACCTGAATTCCCAGTCAATCAGACGGACTAGGGATGTCGCCACAAAGTATCTATGGGGGTCTGGTAGTCCCAGTCCTCCTACTTCGGCGGGGTCAGATAGGATGTTCCTGTGTACCCTTGGCCTCTCTCCCTTCCAGACGAATTTCCCTATCAGGGAGCGTAGCTTGGAGAAGAAGTCTCTGCGGGGATGTATGGGGATGGTCTGGAAGATGTACAGGAGGCGGGGGAGGATATCCATCCGGGTTACGTTGATCCTTCCCAGCCAGGAGATCCGCAGTACCCTGTATGCGGCCAGTTGTGTTTCCAATTGCGAGAGGAGGGGTTGGTAGTTGTGTAGGTATAGTTTCGACAGGTCGGCGGGGATGTGTACCCCTAGGTATTTGATGGTTTCTTCTTTCCACTTAAATGGAAAGCCTGTTTTTAGGGGAGCTAAGTCTTCTGCGGTTAGGGATATGTTCAGCGCCTCCGACTTGGAGAAATTTATTTTGAAGTTACTCAGGGACCCGAAGGTTTCGAGTTCTCGTAGGAGGGCTGGCATTGATATTTGGGGTTGGGAGATGTAGAGGAGGAGGTCATCCGCGTATAGGGCTACCTTATGGTGGTATGAGTCCGACTGTAGCCCGTGTATGTCGTTGTTTCTTCTAATGGAATTGGCTAAGTGTTCTATGACTACAACGAAAAGGAGGGGAGATAGGGGGCATCCCTGTCGCGTCCCATTGCTGACCGAGAACGGCGTGGACAAGAGGCCGTTGACTCGGACCTTCGCTGATGGGGCCGAGTAAAGGGTAAACAACTTGTGCAGGAATTTGGGGCCTAATCCAATTTGGGTTAGTGCCTCCTTCATGAAGCCCCAGTGGACTCTGTCGAAGGCCTTCTCAGCGTCAATTGATAGTAGGCTGAGGGGGACTTTTTGACTTTGCGCCTTCTCTATGAGGAGTAGTGTCTTGATTGTGTTGTCCCTGGCTTCGCGTCCTTTGACAAAGCCCACTTGGTCCATGTTGATAATGGAGGGGAGAAGAGGGGCTAGCCTGTCCGCCAGGATCTTTGAGTATATCTTTATGTCGATATTCAGTAAGGAGATGGGCCTGTAGTTCGTCGTCAGTGTGGGGTCTCTCCCTTGTTTGGGTAGGATGCTGATATGGGCCTCCAGGGATTGTGGGGCGAAGTGTGTTTCGGCCGTGATTGAGTTGAAGGTGGCCTGCATCTGGGGTAAGAGCTGTGTCTGCAGGGTCTTGTAAAATATCGGGGTGAACCCGTCTGGCCCCGGGCATTTTGACAGGGGTGAGGAGTTGATGGCTGTCTGGATCTCTTGTTCTGAGATTGCTGTTTCAAGCGCCTCGACGTCTGCTGCTTCGAGGTGTGGGATTGCCGTGGAGGTGATATATTCCCGGGTCTTTCGGGGGAGGTCTTCATACGAACACTCCTTTTAAGCAAAGTGGAACACAACCTGAGAAAAATGAAAGCACGATTCTATGGTATGGGCGATAGAGCGGGAACTCTGCTCTCCAGGCGCATTAAATAAAGACAGATCCAGACTAGGATTTCTCATATTGTTAAGCCGTCGGGGGACAAAATACGTAACCCCCTCCAAATTGCGGACGAGTTTCGTGAATATTACTCAGCACTATATAATCTTAAGGACTCCACTGATGTCCCCCAACCTACACCGACCTCGATACAGTCTTTTCTAGCTAAAGCGAAACTCCCAGGCTCACTTCTTCACAACTAGCCTATCTTAACGCCCCCTTTGCGGAACAAGAGGTTCTAGACATTATTCGCTCTGTCAAAAAATGTTTGGCCCCAGGTCCGGATGGCTTTTCCTTCTAGTACTACAGCGCCTTTGCCCCCCTGCTCTCTCCATTCCTCCTCCGACTTTTTAACGGCTGGAGGAGTGATGGTATGACTCGGAGCGAGGGCTTGGAGGCGACTATCACCACGATACCTAAACCGGGCAAGGCCCCTACCTCCCCTGGTAATTTTCTACCGATCGCGCTCCTCAACTGTGATGTAAAGATCTTTGCTAAGCTTCTCGCCACCAGGATTGCAACGGTTCTGCCGTCCCTGGTGGGCCTAGATCAGTTGGGCTTTGTTCCCAATAGGCAGGCGTCTGATGGTACGAGAAGAATGGTGGACCTTTTGGAGTTGTTGGAGCGCGATTCGGCCCCCAGTGCACTCCTTTCTTTGGACGCTGAGAAGGCGTTTGATAGGGTGCACTGGGGATACCTAGGGGAGGTTCTGCGGAGGTTTGGATTTGAGGGCGACATTGCCAGATCGGTTATGGCCCTGTACTCGTCACCAAGCGCCTCAGTCAGAGCTGCAGGATTCTTGTCCGCTAGATTTGAAATCACCAACGGCACGAGACAGGGCTGTCCGCTGTCTCCCCTCATATTTGCCCTGGTGATGGAGCCTCTAGCGGCGATAGTGCGTGGGGATCCAGACGTTCGGGGCCTTAGGGTGGGTTCGGTAGACCATAACATTGGCTTATACGCAGACGATGTCATCTTTGTCTGCACGGACCTCGCCGCCACTATCCCCCGCATAATGGACCTTCTGGAAGAATTCTCTGCAGCGTCTCTATATAAACTAAACCTTTCCAAGTCTTCCATTTATCCTGTCAACTTCACCCCACAAATGCGAGCAGAGCTTCTAGATAAATTTCCCTTTCAGTGGGCTGCTGAGGGTATAACCTACTTAGGTATACGCCTCACGCAGACGTCTAAAATTGTTCAGACTAACTGTGACGCATTGCTACTAGATATCAAGCGTGATCTATTGGCTCAGAATGGTCTTTTCCTGTCCTGGATGGCGAGGATTCAGGTTGTCAAAATGGTTTACCTACCTAAAATACTCTACATACTTAGATGTTTGCCCCTTACGTTCCCAAAAAGGTATATTAACGCCTTCCAGACGTGTTTATCGAGATTCATATGGAACCACAAACCCCCGAGGGTCCGTTTTCATGTTCTGACCCTTCCGCATTCCCAGGGGTGTGTGGGGGTGCCGGACATTCACTCTTATCCCATAGCTGTCCACCTTATAGCAGCAAAGCTCTGGTGGGAAGACTCCGGGGGCCCTCTGTGGGTACAGATTGAATCCTCTCTCGCCTTACGGACATCAACTAGACTGCTCCTTGAAGTTAATCTTCTGCAGCTGACAGTTTCCTCCACATATCTCCGATCAATGGTTGCCCTTCTGAAGATCTGGTCTCGCATGGGGACAACTTACTTCCCCTTCTTATACAGAAACATCTCCTTGACGGCGGTGGAGTGTTCGGTTGAGTCCCTCTCCCTTACACACTGGAGGACTTGTGGCTTGACGACTTTGGAGCAGGCCTGGGACCAGCATGGACTGACGGACTTTACGACACTAGCCTCCAAGTTTGAACTCCCTCATCACACGTTTTTCCTCTTTCTACAATTACGCCACTACCTTAGCCATGTCCAGCTCCCTGACATAACTGCTATACCTTTTCAAGACACTCTACAGAGAATTTTTAAACCTCGGACTGTCACGGACAGAGGGGTTGCTGTGGTTTATGGGGCCCTGGTAGGCGAGAGGAGTAGTGCCAAACTTCCCTACATGCTTAAGTGGGAAGAGCGTTTGGACTTTTCGTCCTCCCTGAATCAATGGCGATTGGCTGCGGTACATGCGGCCAAGTACTCAACCTGTATCAACCATCTGGAGCAAGCAAAAAGCTTCAGTTGGACTGGTATCTTTCACCTATCAGGATTGCAAAGTTTGCTCCTGGCTTGTCTGCGGCTTCTTCCCTTTGTTGGAAGGGCTGTGGACAACCCGGGACTATCCAACATGTATGGTGGCACTGCCCTCGCCTTCAGAGCTTTTGGGCTTCTGTCGCGTCTCTGATCACATTTGTAACGGGAGTTGACTGTACCCTCACACCCCAATTAGCTCTTTTAGGCATTGATCTGGCGGACTGGCCCTCTCCCCTCCGACCGACTATTGACTAACATTCTGGTAGCCGCTAGACAGTGCATCGCGAAATATTGGAAAACTTCTTCCATACCTGACAAAGATTATCTAGTTGCGCATGTCAACTTACACCTTCTGTATGAAGCAACTTTGGCTCATGACGTGAGGGGGAGGAGGAGGCTGGCCATGTGGTGGGATCCGTGGATCTCTTCGCCATTCAACACTCTACCTTGGCAACTGTAGTTGGGTTTAGTCTCTTCCTACCACTGTTTAATTTTAGCACTTCACTGCTTATTTGCTGAATCATTTCACCTATGATGCTTTGGAATGGCGAACGTTGTTTGTGTGATATTTCTCTGAGGCCTTTTCACCCTCCCCTTTTTACCCCCCCCTCTTCCCTTTTCCTCCCCAATCCCTTCCCGTATCTCCCCTCCCCCCCCCAGTAGGTTATATTTCATTTTAATGTACTGGCACAGGTACTTGACTTTGATTTTTACATACGGCTTGTTGCTGCAAATGATTACCTGCTGCTCAGGTTTCTTTGTTTCTTGTTGTATAAGTGGTACAAGTTATACCTGCTTGTTTGAATAAATCTCAATAAAAATTTATTGTCAAAAAAAAAACTAAACCAAGTTTCCTTCCCTCCATTCTCCTTCTTCTGTGACTTCATCAAGGAGATCGCAGAGTGCAAAAATGACCCCAGCTTCTGTTATGAAGAAACCAGCGGCTCTGCGTCATCTCCTAAGTACGAGAGTTCACGCTCTCACGACAAAACCCGCAGCGGCCCGGTGTCTGCAAAAAAGACTGAGGTTCTGCCTACACCGACATCATTGCCAGACAGAAACCGCAGCGGTCCGGTGTCAAAAGAGTCCGAAGTTCTGCCTAGATCCACATCAATGCCAGACGAAGGCAATGAAGGTGAGAAAGCAGAAAATGTGAATGGTCAGTGTCCCATTCACAAATTGCCGCATCCCCTGAAGAAGTGCATCGGCTGTAGGAAGAAACCCCTCCTAGAACGGAAGGAACTCTTGAAGAAGTTTGGAGTGTGCTTCAGGTGCTGTGCCTCTACTGAACACGTTGCTAAGGACTGCGTCATCGCCATTAAGTGTATAGAGTGCAACAGCGATGACCACGTACAAGCGCTCCATCCGCCACAATTTGACTCAATGTCTACGTCTTCTCCCACCACAGGCCATGGCGGGGAGAGTACAGACAAGGCAACAAGCCATCTCACAGTATCTTCCTCGTGTACCGAAGTCTGTGGAGAAGGTCTCTGGGACAAGTCCTGTGCGAAAATATGCCTGGTAAAGGTGTACCCCAAAGACCACCCGGAAAAGGCTGTGAAGTTATACAGCATCCTGGACGATCAGAGCAACAGGTCACTAGCCAGGTCTGAACTCTTTGACCTGTTCGGTTTAAAAGGAAACACCTACCCCTACACACTAGGCACTTGCAGCGGCACCTCAGATGTTTTCGGAAGAAGAGCCAGTGATCTCGTGGTAACATCTCTTGAAAATACCACAGAGATACCTCTACCGACACTCGTCGAATGCAACCACATACCGGCTAACCGGGAAGAGATTCCGACACCAGAGGCGGCTCTTCACCACCCTCACCTGAGGACTATCGTCAGCAAGATTCCAGCTCTCGATCCTGGTGCAAAAATCCTGATCTTGCTTGGAAGAGACATCCTCCGGTTACACAGGGTACGCCAACAAATCAATGGGCCGCATGACGCGCCGTTTGCTCAGCGCTACGACCTTGGCTGGGTGATCATAGGAAATGTCTGCGTAAGCAGAATGAAGAGGCCCGACGTAATCTCCTCCTACAAGACACACATCCTTCCAAACGGTCGTGGTACCTGCTTTCAACCATGTCCACATCACTACTGGGTGAAAGAAAAAATGAGCAACATCAGGTTGCAACCGCCTGACTGCGCGGACACACACAATCTCTGTTTTCAAGTCTGCGAACGAAGACAACAAGTTGGCACCAACAAGAGAAGACAAGGAATTCATAAGGATTATGGATGAAGAATTCTCTCAAGACGACTAACAGTTGGTTAGCCCCGTTGCCCTTTTGCTCTCCAAGGCCAAGGTTACCAAACAACTTTCAACAAGCAAGCGCAAGGTTCTCCTCTTTGAAACGCACTTTAAAAAGGAGACCAGAGATGGAGAGACACTTCATTGATTTCATGCAAAATATCCTCGACAGAGGTCATGCTGAACCGGCACCACCGCTGAAGGAAGGAGAAGAATGTTGGTACCTTCCATCCTTCGGGTCTACCATCCTCGTAAACCCAACCAGATCAGGGTGGTGTTCGACTCCAGCGCTCAGCACGAAGGTGTCTCCCTTAACAATATTCTTCTTACTGGACCCAACATGAACAATAGTCTCATAGGAGTGTTGATTCGCTTCAGGCAAGAACCCGTAGCGATAATGGCCGACATCCAGCAGATGTTCCACTGCTTTGTCGTGAAAGAAGACAGTCGGAACGATCTCAGGTTCCTATGGCACAAAGACAACAATGTCCAAAATGAAGTTAGACTACCGAATGAGGGTACGTCTTCGGGAACATCCCCTCACCTGCCGTTGTGATCTATGGACTGAGACGGGCCGCACGCGAAGGCGAGGAAAAGTATGGACATGAGGCACGCCAATTCGTGGAAAGGAACATCTACGTGGATGACGGGCTCAAGTCCTCATCCACGATTGAAGAAGCTATTAACTTGCTTTCCAGAACTCAGGAGATGCTTTCTTCATCGAATCTCAGACTCCATAAGATTATATCTGACAGTCCTGAAGTAATAGAAGCGTTTCCACCAGAAGACTACGCCACGAGCTTGAAAGATCTCGACTTGGGTTCCGACACTCCTCTCATGCAACACAGCCTCGGCCTGCTATGGGACATCAAACGGGACACTTTCACCTTTCAAGTATCACCCTGTGACAAACCATTCACGAAACGAGGAATCCTATCCATGATAAACAGTATCTACGATCCTCTTGGATTTGTCGCACCCGTCACTGTTCAAGGCAAGATCATGCTCAGACAGCTTACTGCAGAAAATACGGATTGGGATGCTCCACTTTCGTCCCAGAAACAACAGCGATGGGAGGCTTGGAAGGAGTCTCTGAAAACACTAGAACAACTCCGAATTCCACGTTGTTATTCTGCAAAGTCCTCTTCAGTTGCCGTTAGAAGAGAAGTTCACATCTTTTCTGAGGCGTCTACAGAAGCCATAGCTGCGGTAGCTTATCTGAAGATTTTGAGAACGCGCAATGAAGTGGACTGTGGTTTCATCTTGGGTAAGGCCAAACTCACACTAAACCTGCACGCTCAGTACGTAGACTTGAGCTCTGTACAGCAGTATTGGCAGTAGAAATTGCAGAAGTTGTGAGAGATGAAATGGACCTCACAATCGATTCCTTCACATTCTACACCGATAGTAAAGTGGTACTGGGGTACATACAGTTAGGGCCAGAAATATTTGGACAGTGACACAATTTTCGCGAGTTGGGCTCTGCATGCCACCACATTGGATTTGAAATGAAACCTCTACAACAGAATTCAAGTGCAGATTGTAACGTTTAATTTGAAGGGTTGAACAAAAATATCTGATAGAAAATGTAGGAATTGTACACATTTCTTTACAAACACTCCATATTTTAGGAGGTCAAAAGTAATTGGACAAATAAACATAACCCAAACAAAATATTTTTATTTTCAATATTTTGTTGCGAATCCTTTGGAGGCAATCACTGCCTTAAGTCTGGAACCCATGGACATCACCAAACGCTGGGTTTCCTCCTTCTTAATGCTTTGCCAGGTCTTTACAGCCGCAGCCTTCAGGTCTTGCTTGTTTGTGGGTCTTTCCGTCTTAAGTCTGGATTTCAGCAAGTGAAATGCATGCTCAATTGGGTTAAGATCTGGCGATTGACTTGGCCATTGCAGAATGTTCCACTTTTTTGCACTCATGAACTCCTGGGTAGCTTTGGCTGTATGCTTGGGGTCATTGTCCATCTGTACTATGAAGCGCCGTCCAATCTACTTTGCAGCATTTGGCTGAATCTGGGCTGAAAGTATATCCCGGTACACTTCAGAATTCATCCGGCTACTCTTGTCTGCTGTTATGTCATCAATAAACACAAGTGACCCAGTGCCATTGAAAGCCATGCATGCCCATGCCATCACGTTGCCTCCACCATGTTTTACAGAGGATGTGGTGTGCCTTGGATCATGTGCCGTTCCCTTTCTTCTCCAAACTTTTTTCTTCCCATCATTCTGGTACAGGTTGATCTTTGTCTCATCTGTCCATAGAATACTTTTCCAGAACTGAGCCGGCTTCTTGAGGTGTTTTTCAGCAAATTTAACTCTGGCCTGTCTATTTTTGGAATTGATGAATGATTTGCATCTAGATGTGAACCCTTTGTATTTACAAGGTGACGAAGGACGGTCACCGAACTTGCGCTACTTTTGCCAAAGGAGGACGTCACATGAACGTTG
The DNA here is from genome assembly GCA_033576535.1 of Allobates femoralis. Taxonomy (NCBI): domain Eukaryota; kingdom Metazoa; phylum Chordata; class Amphibia; order Anura; family Aromobatidae; genus Allobates; species Allobates femoralis. The sequence continues at coordinate 859,010,491 of JARQOC010000003.1, read as the reverse complement.
CTGGATTCTGTCATGGCGGGGAGCCAACTTCCTCTTACCCTGCCGTACCAGGACACAGAACTTTGATGTCCAATCTACCATGAATCCTTCCTTTGGACTAAATTCTACTGTTGGACCGTTGGGTTGGTGGAAGAGTTGGCACATTGCAGCTTCCCCAATCCGAAGATGGGTTGTTGAACTTGAACTCATAGTTTTATCTACCATTCGTTTTTCTTTTTTACACAAAGACTATGCGTCTGCGGTCAAGCATGGACTTGAATTACTGCATTACTATCGCATTTCTGTTTTCTCTCCTCTTTTGCAGGTTTCATGAAGTCGAGTGACAGGTCACTCCATACGTCGTGCGAAGACTTGTGAAATCTGATGATTTCAAACGGGGAGTGTTGTGTCCCACGAATGGAGACAAACTGTAATGTCTTCCTTGCATCGTATGTGTTTAACTCTATCAGGAAAGGTGCATGAAGTTTGTTCCTATCTTCCTCCCTTAGTTTCTTCCTCTGTATAGGACGCCCCTCCCCTCTTCCCCAGTTAGATTGCAGAAGCCATCGTTGATCACACATGTCTGTAACCCCTGCACAGATTATTTCCTTTTATCTGCTGTTACGTTGGATTTAATACAAGATTCTGGAAGAAATTTACAACGTTTCTCCTTTCTTATTGCAAGTCATTGTACTGGCCGAGTTGAAATCTATCTGTTTTCCCCTGATGGGTAAGTGTTCTGGCTTACTATTATCTAAGGAACTGATAACTGCAGCACTGGCCATCAGAAGGGGACAGAATAAGACTATAAGGCTCAATTTGAGAACACCGGACAGCGGACTCACCCCTATTCCTTGATTTATTGTGAAATACAATGAACGCAGAGGAGGGAGGAGGGAGAGGGTGGGGTATGTTTAGTTTCCTTGTATTGGATACAGCCTTCCATCTATGTTGAAATATATGTTGATAATGTGTAACGTTGAAACTTAATAAAATATAATTAAAAGAAAATGAGGGGGTTGTAGCATTAGGTTCCTATACCCAGTTAATTACATATGGATTTTTGACCTGAATGATTCCCTTTAAGATCTAACAAAACCTGTTGTTCAGCAATGGCAAGTGAAGCCTTTATCTCTGATGTCAGGTGTTTGGCCACTTCATGAGATAGCTCCTTGTAATGTATAGTGCAGAAGTCTATTTTATCAACTACCTGCATCTCTCCCATCAGCTGTCCAGGGTCTCTCATTGCTATTTGTCCCCTTTGTCCTGTGAGCTCTTTGTTTGCATATCCTCCCCCATCAAATTCCCTGCAAACATTCCCAAGGCACACTGAGGATCCTCATCGGTGTCCATCTTGGATTTCTCCTGCATCTCCAGTGTCTGCTGCTCACAGGGATTGTCCTGCCTCTGCGGAGGACGTACCAGTCCATCAGCTTGTGAGTCTGTTTCTCACTGTTCTCTGCTTCTTTTCTTATTGTTTCCATTCAGTGTTTAGTGCTCTGAGGGGGTGTAGTCTGCTGGGGCGGTGTGGAGCTCTCTCCTCTCACTCAGACCCGGAAGTGGTCAAGGTTTGGGCTTCTATGGGGATCATACATGACATTCTCTATTGTGGAATTAAGTTTAAATAAATTATTGATAAATGTATTTTGTAGTTTATTGTTCAGTTTCATCATTGTCATTTTAATATTTGAGGATAAATACTGATATATCCACAGATCATACAGTAATAAATACAAGGTTCATAAAAGCTTCATTACTTTGAAAGCAAAAAGGTTATTTTTTTCCCTCTTGTTTCATAAAAATTTATATATCTTGATCACATATAATTTTGATGTTTATAAGATCCCGGTTAAATTGACCTAAAAACAAAAAACAAACAAACCCTCTTATTGGTTGAATAACCTAATGACGTAGTTTCCTCCTAATATGAATTCTTTCAGGAATTTAAAATTTGATTTGTTTGTAAAACATTTCACACCTATAGAGAATCAGCGCGGCTTCTCTCCTTTGTAACTTCTCTGATGATTTTAGACGTTTATCTTTAGTAATAAAACATTTTACACCTATAGAGAATCAGCGGGCTTCTCTCCTTTGTAACTTCTCTGATGATTTTAGATGTTTGTCTTTAGTAATAAAACATTTACACCTATAGAGAATCAGCGCGGCTTCTCTCCTTTGTAACTTCTCTGATGACTTTAGATGTTTATCTTTAGTAATAAAAACCTATTTCACACCTAGTAGAGAATCAGCAGCGGCTTCTCTCCTTTGTAACTTCTCTGATGACTTTAGACGTTTGTCTTTAGTAATAAAACATTTCCTGACTTCTGAATATAAAAATCAGCCTTTCACCTTAACTCTCTGATGATTAATAAGGTCAAATATCTCTGTACAGCACTTTCTATATTCACAACATAATTACACCTTTTCCGCTTTGTGAATTCTCCGATGATGAACAAGACTTGATCCTTGTGTAAAACGTTTCCCGCATTCTGAACATGAATATGGCTTCTCTCCTGTGTGGATTCTCTCATGTGTAATAAGATCTGATTTATTTGCAAATTGTTTCCCACAAAACACACATGGAAATGGCTTCTCCCCTGTGTGACTTCGATGATGTTTATCAAGATCTGACTTGTATCCAAAACATTTCCCACATTCTAAACATGAATATGGCTTCTCTCTGTGTGAATCCTCTGATGTGTAACACAAGATGATTGAGTGTAAAACGTTTCCCACATTCTGAACATGAATGCGGCTTCTCTCCTGTATGAATTCTTTGATGTGTAACCAGATCTGATTTATTTATAAAACTTTTCCCACATTCTGAACATGAATACGGCTTCTCTACTGTGTGAATTCTTTGATGTTTAACCAGATCTGATTTATTTATAAAACTTTTCCCACATTCTGAACATGAATATGGCTTCTCTCCTGTGTGAATCATCTGATGTTGAACACAATTGGATTGAAGTGTAAAACGTTTCCCACATTCTGAACATGAATACGGCTTCTCTCCTGTGTGAATTCTTTGATGTTTAACAAGATCTGATTTATTATAAAACGTTTCCCACATTCTGAACATGAATACGGCTTCTCTCCTGTGTGAATTCTCTGATGTTGAACACAAGATGATTGAAGTGTAAAACGTTTCCCACATTCTGAACATGAATACGGCTTCTCTCCTGTGTGAATTCTCTGATGTTGAACACAATATGATTGACGTGCAAAACATTTCCCACATTCTGAACATGAATACGGCTTCTCTCCTGTGTGACTTCTTTCATGTATAACAAGATTTGATTTTGCTGTAAAGCTTTTCCCACATTCTGAACAGGAGACCGGCTTCTTCCCTGTATGAATTCTTCTGTGTGTATGAGGACTTGAACCTCTTGTAAAATGCTTTCTGCCTCTTTTCTGATCTGTACTTGTAACAATGTGAGATTGGTCAGGAGAAGGGTCCTCAGGATTAGGTGGATTATATGTTAGCTCTGTACTGTTGAATCCTGAATTTACATTAGTGCTGATGAGATTTTCTTCTGGAGAGTTCTGCTTCACATCTTCATCTTCTAATTTATGATTTTCCAATAACATGAAGCATCTCTCGGAATTGTTATTGTCATTTTCTGTAAGGATAAAAAATAGATTTAATCAATTTCTTCACAATCCAAAGTAGCTATACCATCTCCATTAGGGTATATTCACACGTGGCCTAATTGTAGTGAATTTTTCTGCACCAAAGGCCAGAGTGTTGGCAGTAAAAATGCTGCGTACAATACAAACATTTTTTTGACACCTTTTGATGCTTTTTTTTGTTTGTTTTCACTTGTGTTTAGTTTACAATTCATGCAAAAGCATCGAAAAAAATTGTTATGCTGCAGATGGATGGAAGGATTTTATGAGGAGCTATGCTCGTGCTATACACAGCGGAGTCACCATGTACATATACCTGAGCTCCCGTCAGAATAGTGGTCACGTCAGGGGAGTGGCTATGTGCCATCATTGATGTGCAACTCATTAATGTCACAGTCACTATTGACAAGGAGTTTTGACTGAAGGAGAATGCTCCCTCTGTCCCTCATTGGCCTCAGTCTGTATGGAAGCCTATTAGATCCTGCTATAGACAAGATGTAATAGACGGCTATCAGGAAAATGTTGTCAGGCCGAAATAAAGCACAAGTAGTGCAGTGTATTATCTATACAAGCAAAGGATCATACGTGTTTAAGGGGTAATCAGCCCTGAATGGTTTACAAAGTAGGTCAAGGAGCAATGCCGCAAGATGTCAGCAGTCAATACAGCTGTCACCAGTGAGATTTTTGTCCGGATTCATTGTGGAAGTTTCTTCCATACCTGTGGTGACATCTCCTGGAATCTCCTCCTTCCCGTCACTCACACATGGCTGATCCCCCCTCATCATCGCTTCTTCTGTCTCATCCTCCACTTTAATATTAGTCGATCTTCCCCTGATAGATCAGATGTAACAATCAGTGCAATATAAGAGACCCCCAAAATCTATCACCTCTATGACGGCAGGAAAGCCCCCAACCCTCCATATAGATCCAGGGCTCAGCGCCATCTACCTGATGACTCTCCGGGACATTGTGATTCTCCTCTGGACAGTCCTGGGGATACAGAGGACGGGGACATCTCTCTGGGGGATTTCTCCTCCTGGATCCATCTGTGGAGACACAGAGACTGAATACACGACCTCTCATACATCTATATACCAGAACCTTCTATCATCACCAGGATTTCTATGTTGTCGTCCTCTTTGTGTAAGTGAAGGACCCGGGGTCTTCTAGGTGCAGCCTGACGTGGCCAATGGCTTATGAGACAAATGGGTGGGGCAGGACGTCCTCATTATAATATTATTACAGATGTCCTGATTGACAAAGGATCCTTAACAAAAATCATCTATCATAAACAGTAACTTGTATCAGCATTTACTAATATTAAACTTCATCTGCTGTGCTTAACCCTTGTAACCCCTCATGGTCACTCCCCTCTCTGCCAGCCTCTATCTATGGTATATATCATTCTCTTACTGATCTTGTTCCTGATGCTGTAAGGTCGTCTCACTGCTCTAAGTCTTTATGATCCATATCAACTTTATGGAGAAAAGAAGAGGGTTTATGCCCCAAAGATGATCTAAAGTAACCAAAAGAGTCACGCTGCATCTAAACGTATAGGATTAATGCTTTTTTTCTTTCATTAAAACATACAATATCAAATCTTTAGTACAGTACAAGACCTTTCATAGTTACATCGTTGTTTTACATTTTGATAAATATAAGGTGACCATGTGCAATACCGAAACAAGAGCCACAATGATTCCCATTAGAGGTCACATTATCCCCAATGATATAGCCTGGGTCATCAGTAAAAACCTATAGGGGAAATCTATTCAATGAAACTAGGATTGATTGATTATAGATCTGTGGTTAGGGAGCTGTGGCTATCGCCAATGGCCTGACTAGAGTTCTATGAGTACAATCACCCTCCCAATCTCATATCAATTACTCAATCCAGTTCAGATCCCCTACAGGAATTGATCTTTCTTACCCATTCTTGTTAACTTTGGGGATAGATGTTAGGGTCCGGGTGCCCCCCATTGGCGATGGCCATAGTTAGTTGATTTTTAACAATTACCCATGGAGATTCTCTGCATTATCCTGTCCTCTCTTGCATTTATCTTTCGAGGGCGACCAGCCTTCTTGAGGACTTAAAGAGTTTGAGATGCGGTAAAGACGAAATATTCCAGAAATCACAGGCTTGGAACGACCAACTTCTGTTGCCCTGGCTGATAGGATGAACCCTGCGACCTTCATCTGAACAACCTGCTGCCGGAGGGGTTCAGTCACTTTGGAACGGCAAAGTGAGTGCAAACTGGAAAGTTAGGCTGCCAGTGATATAGGGTTTGTCAGATAATTAAGGAAATTAGCACCAGGTGCCAAATTAACACCAATAACTTGCAGGTATCGGAAAGCGTCCTATAATTTTGATCAGTGTTCGTCTTCATTTATGTGATTTACATTTTTATTCTGTGCCTTAGAATATATTAAATTTATGAAATAAGCTTAAGACACTGCTATTTTACTCATGTTAGGATATTTTGACATAGGACAACACAATGACCTTAACATTAAGAAAATTTTGTGTTGTTCTCTAATTTTGATCACCAGTGTGTATATCCTCCTCTCTCCCATATACAGCTCACATTCTCCATCCATATCAGCCCCTCTCTCCTCTCCCATGTACAGCTCACATTCTCAAACTATTTCAGCCCCCTCTTCTCCCCTCCCCCAGTAATGGGCTGTAAGAACATGAATATTATGTTCCTAATATTTACTTCAAATATTAGGTATAATTATTAAATATTAATTGATATGCTGATACATTACATAGTGCTGACATGGAAAATTGCATACAAGCAAGTAGAAGTACGGTATACGCGATATGGCCATACATAGCTGCGGCTATACAAATAGCTAAAGATTGCATCATCCCAGAATTGTCTAGAAGTAACACATAGTATAGTCTAGGTTCCCATATATAGTCACACATGTGTTAATGTCACTCTATAAGAAAGACCCATACCATGAGATGTGAGGAGCGCACCCTCGGCTGGGGGTCTCCCTGCTGGGGACAGGACTCATTGCTGGAAGACAGAGATCTAACACCTGCTCAAGCTTCTTCAAGACATATCAGCTCTAGTCATGCAGGAACCATACAGCCTTGGAGAGATGGACACCCCAAGACCAATTGACTGAAGCAAGTATGACACAGACTTAAAGGATAAAGGGACTATTTTCCTATAACTACCTGAATAGGTTACTTTACTGTGATGCCTTTTATTATTGGTTAATTGTGACCAATAAAAGCCAGCAAGATATTTTTATATACTTTTTCGTCTTGTCTCAATAATTCGCACTTGATGATAATTATGCACATATAGCGGTATTTAACATTGGCGAGCCTCCAGTCATCTCTGATGTGATTTTTTGACGGACATTCTTGTTTTTCCATTTCATTTTTTTTTTTTTTTCTCTCTTTTTTTGTGCTATTTTTGGTCCATAGTCCTTCAATTGTGCAAAGGGGGGAAGAGTGTTGGTTTGTTTATACAACTGTATGCACAAATTCAGGACTTTGACAAGTGGCAAGACCGTCATAAATCTTCAGAGCAAAGAACCATTAGAAGTAAAGAAGTGTGAGTTCTGTTTGGAACTGCAACAGCGAAATCGGATGACTTTTTTTTAATCTTCTGAAGTAAGGACTATGTGTTAACGTGCGGTGTTTTAAAGAGTGAGGAAGAGACGTATACAAGTGCAAGAAGTCACAAGAGAAGCGACGAGCAGGATCATTTTTAAGGTAAGACAATGGATCTAATAATTTCATATGCAAAGCATAGTGACTTAGTTTTTAGTTCTTTAGATAGTCTTGATTTAGGAAAGTTATGGCAAAATATGTATGCAGAATGTCAGTTTGCAAATGTAACATTAGATTCACGAGTAATGTCTTTGAAGAAAGATACGTAACTTTCCCTTAACATTTTAAAAATGGTTAATGTGTTTCATGATTTTGTAACATTGAAATCACAGGATAGTGAACGTGACAAGGTCATTACAAAGGTCATTTCCCAAGATGGCGGACGCCATTTGACTAATGACCGTGTGCTCAGTGTAAATGACCTTCAAGATGAGTCAGGAACAGACGTGGTAGAAGGGGAAGGAAACAAGGGAGGAAATGAGGTAGTTAGACAAGTGGGAGGAGTCTGCTTAACTGACGTAGAAAATGAAGTGGGAGTAGCCAAAGGAGGAGGAGTAGGAAAGGAGATAGGAAGAGCCACAGAAGGAGACGTAGCTAGGGGGAGTGGTGAAGGTCAGTCACCAAAAATAGAAGAGATTCTTCAACTTAAAATCAGAAAGAATCTGCCGAAATTAAGTAAAATTATTCCCGTGTATGACCCTGGCCTTCACGTAGCAAGAAATTCAGAGGTTTTTGAATGTTTTGTTGAAAAATATAGTCTTTCCAATGATGAGAAAAACCAATTGTTCAAAATGTGGTTACCTGATTTATATCTAAGGAGACTTGAATTAAGGAATTCATCTTATGTTTCTCAATCACATGAGGGCTCAGATGTTTGTAGATTGAAAGATCTGAAGATATTAAGAACTTTACAAATTGGGCAAAAAGAATGTACATATAATTTTATGTCAATATATAGACGGGTTTACAATGCTGTAGTCGGGGATTGTAACCAGAGAAATATCATTCAAAGCTTTATAGGTAAATTTAAATTTCTACCCCCCAGAATACGTGCCATGGCGTCACAGAGATCAAATCTCTATGAATGTACAAAATTGTTGGATGCTGGCAGGAAATGTCAGGACAGGAAATATTATGTAAAATCAAACAAATCAGAAGGCTACAACAAAATGGCTTATTCTTCTTTTTCAAATCTGTCCAAACCAAATGGATTTCATGACAAAATGTATGAAATACGTAGGAAAATTCATATTTCTTATAATTACTATAATGTGATCCGTATGTCATCAGATCCTTCTTCACAGAAGTTAATTAATAATAATTTTGATATTCAGAACACTGTTGGTGTTAACCCATTGCTTGCCAAATCTAAAATTAGAACGCTCACAGATGGTTCATGTTATTCTTTGACATCCCATCTAGGGCCTGCATAAATTACTATTTGATTGATAATATATGACATTATCCATGTATAGATTTTAAGTATAGTTCTAATCCTGATTATATTATAAAGGGAAAGTGTACATGTGTAAATGTAGAGATATATAATATATATATATATATATATTCACACATGTATTACTTGAAATTATTAAATTATATACATGAATATAATAAGGAAAAATTATATGTAAATTGATTAGTATACTGGACCCCAGAATACAAGTAAAAGAAATAGTATTTTTAAGGGAAGAACAGAATGGTTTCTGACAGGTTTGATTTACAACAGCAAATGGCAGAGGAGGCGCCATGGAAAAGAATCTCATTCATTTAACCTTTTGGACAAAAGGAAAAGATGAGATCTCCTAGGGTTTAAAATGTTGTTAAAATATATATATATATTTTAAGTATTTTTTTTCCTCTGTTTCATGGAAAATAATAATTAGAAGTTTATTATAATCAATATATATGATTATATAAAAATGGTGTTATTTGTTATTAATATTATTTTTATATTTTTCAAGAAGTTCAAGTCAAGATGGTGGAACATGTATCCCCTCCTTATACAAAAATTAATAATATTTTTCTTTTTACATGGGGAAGGATAAGTATATTTCAGCTATTAATATTTAGATTTGTGTATTGCATTCAACTAATGTGTGTAGTGTGGTATGAAATTAACCTCTTATGTACCAGGCATAGAAGCAAAGAGACAGCTGTCATTTCTTATCATAGAATCTTCAGAAGGTGTCGTGTATCCAGGATCACCTTCACCTCAACTACATTCTTTGGAAGTAAAAGTTATGTGTCATAACTTATATATGTGTGTATGTTTATATACCGGTATATGTTAAAGTTATATGTTTTTAACCTTCCTAGCGGTATTCCTGAGTGTGACTCGGGGTTAACTTTCACTGCTAGAAGCGGTAACCCCGAGTCACACTCGGGAATACCTGTGGCTGCTGCAGTTGCTCACTGTGCGGCCGTTTTGTGCTGTGCCAGCACCTGATACGTTCTGGGGGGGGGGGTGCTGCAGGTGGTCCCTCCCCCTCCCCACCGCCCCTGCTGCAGCCACGGGCCATGAGCTCCGGGGGGGGGCAGGGGGGGAGGGGTGCTGTCAGTGTTCCCCCGCCCCGCCGCCCCTGCTGCAGCCGCGGGACATGAACTCCGGGGGGGGGGGGGGGGGGCGGGGGTGCTATCAGTGCCCCGCCGCCCCTGCTTCAGCAGAGGTACATGAGCTCCGGAGGGGGGCGGGGGTGCTATCAGTGCCCCGCCGCCCCTGCTTCAGCAGCGGGACATGAGCTCCGGAGGGGGGCGGGGGTTAGGGTTATTGTTAGGGTAAGGGCCCCGTCACACGGGGCGATATCGCTGCCCATTCATGCGGAGACTTGGGGGCGTGGCCTATCACCTACGTCATCGCCCCTACGTCGCCACATGTAAAGGGGCGATGTCGCTGGTCCCGGCCGGTCGCCTGGTTTCACAGCAGTGCTGTGAAACCTGGCGACCATCATGGGGCGATGTGCACACATCGCCCCATGTAACCGGGGCGGCAGCGACCTCTCAGGTGATGGGAGCCATAGGCTCCCATTGTCCTGCATTGCCGCCGGGGTTGTCAGACACCCCGGCGGCGATGCCGCCCTACAGGTCGCCGGCACGGGGCTGGAGGAGTCGCCCCGTCTAAAAGGGGGACGGCGCTGGTGGCGGCGAGAGCGTGCGCGCCCCCGCCATTCACCGCCGACATCTCCAGCCCCGTCGCCCCGTGTGACGGGGCCCTTAGGGTTAGGGCTAGGGTGTTAGGGTTAGAGCCTGGGCTGCAGACGAGAAGAGGGGCGGGAACACCCAAGGGAAGCTGGATGCTTCCCTCAGTTACCCTCCTTTCCTCTGTCACAGGGACATCCAGCGATGTCCCCGCTGTGATCGCCGCTGAGAGCTCCTTCGCATGCCTCCATGACATCCTGGTTCCGTCTCTGTGAGCCGCAGTGGCTCATTGGAGGCGGAACTGGGTTGGAGGCGGAACTGGGCGGGAAATACAAATGTATAAAATTTCTGCCCATAAAAAAAATAAAAAAAAAAAAAATGGTACCGCTTTTAGCACAAAATTCCTGACATAATCATACAGCCAGGGAGGTTAAAGGAAAATTCAAAAGTAACAATTGGTTTAAGATGCATCTAAAATTAATAAATAGTTCTCAGGGAAAAAATCTAAAAAAATGGTTTTGTAGTCATGACTTGTAATGTTTAGTGAGAAGTGTCTGAACAGCTGTCACAGCTCGAATGTGTGTGTGAATGACAGAGGCCTCAAGTGATTGATGTGCACAGATGAAGCAGGAAAGCCGAGTGTATATGGAAAGTTGGGTTTAGGAAAAAGAACTCAAAAATGACTTACAGTAAATCAATTTTCATATTTGAAATAATTAAGTAAACACATCAATATAATTCATTCACATTATTGGAATAATTATTTGATATTTCTTACATTTATAAGACTTTATATTTTTATAGATAATGGATCCAGTCATAGATAAACATTTTCTTTTTTAAATTATGGTTTAAATTAAACACAAGTAGGTGAATGTTTTATTATCATACAAATACATGATATAAGGCCGATACTGGAAATGTATCCAAAGGTTTAGCAAATAATTATCTTTAATTTGGTTTTATATAAGAATGTTTTCATTAAGTCATATCTCAGGATATGAAAGGAAAATAGATGTTTATAAATGATGACATTATTATATTTGAGTAATACATTATTACATCTACATTATTAATATATTTTCCACAATTTGATAAATGAGGAATATCAATAAGATACAAGGATATGATATTAGAGATAATAATATGAAATGATATTATTATAACACTATCTTATATATACTTAGTAAAAAGGTATTAGACACATAATTATATAATTTTGGTAATTCAATATTGGGGCAGATGTGTGATCAGAAATGTATGAACACATTAAGGATATTAAGGGTATACATTATCAATACTATAAATCTATCATTCGTGTAAACAAAGGCCTTATTTTATTTTATGTTCATTGTTTTTAATTTTTATTCTTCTTTTTATTATCAATCTTAATTGATTGCAATTTTAATTTTTCCATTTTATCATTATTTTGATTGTTGTTTTATTTTTCATTTTTATTAGTTTTTGAATATTTCTATTTTTAGTATGAATATTCTTTCAATTTTACATTTTTATTTATTTTGATTTTTATTATGAAAAAACTTACATTTTTGTCTTCATTAATATTTTTTTATTATGAATTTTTTAATTAGATTTTTATTAAGTTTTGACATTAAAATCAAAATTTCATATTACTTTTTAATTAAGAAGAACATATGAACATTTTAAGAGAGTAATGTTTATTATAACAATAATAACAATATTATATTATTTGAAATGAGAAGGTTATTCATATATACAAAAAGGGAAAGTTTATTTCATTATGGAAATTATTTCATTTAATGGTATAATCTATTAATTTATGGTCATACATTATTGGTATTGTTATATTTATATATATATACTAGCTGTAGTACCCGGCTACGCCCGGGTTAATAAATAACTGCCGTTAGCTATAACAAAATAGAATTTAAATATGTCATATTAATGACCAGTAAGAAAATAGAAGCTGAGCTGTGATTGGTTGCTATAGGCAGCCTGATAAATCTCCAGCCAACAGTAAACCCTCCCCCTGGCCGGGCAGTATATATTACCTCACACATACACATAATAGACAGCTCATGTGACTGACATCTGCCTTAATTCCCTATATGGCACATGTGTTGCACATTGGCTGTTTTTAATCAGATGTTTATGTTTGGAAAATAAAGATAGCACACGTATGAGGCGAGTTGTGTGAGGCGATTTGTGCACATCTGTGTGTGTCTGTGTGGTGTGTGTGTCCCTGGGGTGTGTGTGTGTGTCCCTGTGGGATGGGGTCTGTGTGGTGTGTGTCTCTGTTGTGTGTGTCTCTTTGTGGTATGTGTGTGTGTCCCTGTGGGGTGAGTGCATGTGCCCCTATAGGGTGTGTATGTGTGTGTCCCTGTGTGGGGGTCTGTGGTGTGTGTATCTGTGTTGTGTGTGTCCCTGTGGGGGGTGTCTGTGTGGTGTATGTCTCTGTGTTGTGTGTGTCTCATTGTGGTGTGTGTGTCCCTGTGGGGTGAGTGCATATGTCCCTATAGGGTGGCTATGTGTGTGTCCCTGTGGGGGGGGGTCTGTGTGGTGTGTGTCTGTGTTATGTGTGTCTCTTTGTGGTGTGTGTGTCCCTGTGGGGTGAGTGCATGTGTCCCTATAGGGTGGCTATGTGGTGTGTGTGTCCCTGGGGTGTGTGTGTGTGTGTGTCCCTGTGGGATGGGGTCTGTGTGGTGTGTGTCTCTGTTGTGTGTGTCTCTTTGTGGTATGTGTGTGTGTCCCTGTGGGGTGAGTGCATGTGCCCCTATAGGGTGTGTATGTGTGTGTCCCTGTGTGGGGGTCTGTGGTGTGTGTATCTGTGTTGTGTGTGTCCCTGTGGGGGAGTGTCTGTGTGGTGTGTGTGTGTGTCTCTGTGTTGTGTGTGTCTCTTTGTGGTGTGTGTGTCCCTGTGGGGTGAGTGCATATGTCCCTATAGGGTGGCTATGTGTGTGTCCCTGTGGGGGGGGTCTGTGTGGTGTGTGTCTGTGTTATGTGTGTCTCTTTGTGGTGTGTGTGTCCCTGTGGGGTGAGTGCATGTGTCCCTATAGGGTGGCTATGTGTGTGTCCCTGTGGGGGGGTCTGTGTGGTGTGTGTCTGTGTTATGTGTGTCTTTTTGTGGTGTGTGTGTCCCTGTGGGGTGAGTGCATGTGTCGCTATAGAGTGTGTGTGTGTCCCCTTGGGGGTGTCTCTGTGTTGTGTGTGTCTCTTTGTGGTGTGTGTTTGTTCGGGTGCGTGGTGAGTATCCAATGTTGGGGCTGCACTTTAGCGACTATACACTTGCTGTTACTCTTTGTGTGCGTGTGGTGTGTATGGTGAATATCTCATGTTGGGGCCCCACCTTAGTGACTATATGCTGGTATATGCTGCTAGTCTTTGGCGCTATCATTAAGCCCCTCTCATTCACAACTGTCAACTGGTAACTGTCACTTTTTCCCCATTATATAGATAGGGGCAAAATTGTTTGGTGAACTGGAACGCGCAGGGTTAAAATTTCGCCTCACAACATAGCCTATGACGCTCCAGGGGTCCAGACGTGTGACTGTGCAAAATTTTTTTTGCGGCTGTAGCTGCGACGGTGTAGATGCCAATCCCGGATATACATACACATACATACACACATTCAGCTTTATATATTAGATTATATCATGAAAACAGATTATCATGTTAATAATGATGATTATCATTATTATTAGTATTGTATTATCATGAATTTATATTAAGAATATGAACACTAAATTACCATCATGGTATTAATGAATTTATTTTGAGGCATCCAATCAATCAATGTTTGAATTCCTCAAAAAGGGGGAATTGTAAGAACATGAATATTATGTTCCTAATATTTACTTCAAATATTAGGTATAATTATTAAATATTAATTGATATGCTGATACATTACATAGTGCTGACATGGAAAATTGCATACAAGCAAGTAGAAGTACGGTATACGCGATATGGCCATACATAGCTGCGGCTATACAAATAGCTAAAGATTGCATCATCCCAGAATTGTCTAGAAGTAACACATAGTATAGTCTAGGTTCCCATATATAGTCACACGTGTTAATGTCACTCTATAAGAAAGACCCATACCATGAGATGTGAGGAGCGCACCCTCGGCTGGGGGTCTCCCTGCTGGGGACAGGACTCATTGCTGGAAGACAGAGATCTAACACCTGCTCAAGCTTCTTCAAGACATATCAGCTCTAGTCGTGAAGGAACCATACAGCCTTGGTGAGATGGACACCCCAAGACCAATTGACTGAAGCAAGTATGACACAGACTTAAAGGATAAAGGGACTATTTTCCTATAACTACCTGAATAGGTTACTTTACTGTGATGCCTTTTATTATTGGTTAATTGTGACCAATAAAAGCCAGCAAGATATTTTTATATACTTTTTCGTCTCGTCTCAATAATTCGCACTTGATGATAATTATGCACATATAGCGGTATTTAACATGGGCACATATAGAAATCTTCTCACCTTGTGATGTCACAGGCCGGTGCTCCTCCATCATCACCTCCTCGTACCGGTCCTTGTGTCCTTCTAGATACTCCCACTCCTCCATGGAGAGATAGACAGCGACGTCCTGACACCTTATAGGAACCTGACAACACAATGATACCAACATCACCCAGAATCCTCCAGTGCTGTCCTGTATAATGTCCCAGCAGTCACCTCTCCGCTCATCACCCAGAATCCTCCAGTGCTGTCCTGTATAATGTCCCAGCAGTCACCTCTCCAGTCATCACCCAGAATCCTCCAGTGCTGTCCTGTGTAATGTCCCAGCAGTCACCTCTCCCCTCATCACCCAGAATCCTCCAGTGCTGTCCTGTATAATGTCCCAGCAGTCACCTCTCCGCTCATCACCCAGAATCCTCCAGTGCTGTCCTGTGTAATGTCCCAGCAGTCACCTCTCCGCTCATCACCCAGAATCCTCCAGTGCTGTCCTGTATAATGTCCCAGCAGTCACCTCTCCCCTCATCACCCAGAATCCTCCAGTGCTGTCCTCTATAATGTCCGAGCAGTCACCTCTCCCCTCATCACCCAGAATCCTCCAGTGCTGTCCTGTATAATGTCCCAGCAGTCACCTCTCCGCTCATCACCCAGAATCCTCCAGTGCTGTCCTGTATAATGTCCCAGCAGTCACCTCTCCGCTCATCACCCAGAATCCTCCAGTGCTGTCCTGTATAATGTCCCAGCAGTCACCTCTCCGCTCATCACCCAGAATCCTCCACTGCCATCCTGTATAATGTCCCAGCAGTCACCTCTCTGCTCATCACCCAGAATCCTCCAGTGTTATCCTGTATAATGTCCCAGCAGTCACCTCTCCGCTCATCACCCAGAATCCTCCAGTGCTGTCCTGTATAATGTCCCAGCAGTCACCTCTCCGCTCATCACCCAGAATCCTCCAGTGCTGTCCTGTATAATGTCCCAGCAGTCACCTCTCCGCTCATCACCCAGAATCCTCCAGTGCTGTCCTGTATAATGTCCCAGCAGTCACCTCTCCGCTCATCACCTAGAATCCTCCAGTGTTATCCTGTATAATGTCCCAGCAGTCACCTCTCCGCTCATCACCCAGAATCCTCCAGTGCTGCCCTGTATAATGTCCCAGCAGTCACTTCTCCGCTCATCACCCAGAATCCTCCGGTGCTGTCCTGTATAATGTCCCAGCAGTCACCTCTCCGCTCATCACCCAGAATCCTCCAGTGCTGCCCTGTATAATGTCCCAGCAGTCACCTCTCCGCTCATCACCCAGAATCCTCCAGTGCTGTCCTGTATAATGACCCAGCAGTCACCTCTCCGCTCATCACCCAGAATCCTCCAGTGCTGTCCTGGATAATGTCCCAGCAGTCATCTCTCCGCTCATCACCCAGAATCCTCCAGTGCTGTCCTGTATAATGTCTCAGCAGTCACTTCTCCGCTCATCACCCAGAATCCTCCAGTGCTGTCCTGTATAATGTCCCAGCAGTCACCTCTCCGCTCATCACCCAGAATCCTCCAGTGCTGTCCTGTATAATGTCCCAGCAGTCACCTCTCCGCTCAGCAGCTCAATCATCTTGTTGCTGAGCTCTAGGATCTTCTTCTTGTTCCTCTCATGTATCGGGGAGTGCGGGGGAGGGGCTGTGATGAGGCTCCGCCCTCCTGACTCCTGGAGATGGATGATGGGAGTCACACAGTCCCCCGGTGTCTTCCTCACTATGGTGTAATCCTGTGTATGGAGAGAGACACTTAGGGAGATGCGGCATCATGAGATCCTGGAGTCTTGTCGCCCCCTGATGACAGGTCCCAGTAACTACAATGATACAATAAAGCTGATAGAAATGTGGAGGAGTCACCTCTCCGCTCAGCAGGGAGATGATCTCCAGGGTGAGGTGGAGTAATCTACTGCTGATCTCATTCCCGTCCTCGTCCATCCTCGGGATCATTCAGGAGAAGGAAAACTGGATCAGCCGGAGGGATCTCGTCCTGCAGCGTCTGTATGATAAAGAGAAGATGGAAATCATAGAGGAGAAAATAACGAGATCCAGAACCACAAATACTGAGGAACAGATCACCGACCACGAGCGATGGATCCTGTAACTAAGGGATCACATCTACAAGAGATCACCGACCACGAGCGATGGATCCTGTAACAAAGGGATCACATCCACAAGAGATTACCGACCACGAGCGATGGATCCTGTAACTAAGGGATCACATCTACAAGAGATCACCGACCACGAGCGATGGATCCTGTAACTAAGGGATCACATCTACAAGAGATCACCGACCACGAGCGATGGATCCTGTAACTAAGGACCGATCACATCTACAAGAGATCACTGACCACGAGCGATGGATCCTGTAACTAAGGACCGATCACATCTACAAGAGATCACCGACCACGAGCGATGGATTCTGTAACTAAGGAGCGATCACATCTACAAGAGATCACCGACCACGAGCGATGGATCCTGTAACTAAGGAGCGATCACATCTACAAGACGTCACCGACCACGAGCGATGGATCCTGTAACTAAGGACCGATCACATCTACAAGACGTCACCGACCACGAGCGATGGATCCTGTAACTAAGGAGCGATCACACCTACAAGAGATCACCTCACACGAGCGATGGATCCTGTAACTAAGGACCGATCACATCTACAAGAGATCACCGACCACGAGCGATGGATCCTGTAACTAAGGACCGATCATATCTACAAGAGATCACTGACCACGAGCGATGGATCCTGTAACTAAGGACCGATCACATCTACAAGAGATCACCGACCACGAGCGATGGATCCTGTAACTAAGGACCGATCATATCTACAAGAGATCACCTCACACGAGCGATGGATCCTGTAACTAAGGACTGATCACATCTACAAGACGTCACCGACCACGAGCGATGGATCCTGTAACTAAGGACTGATCACATCTACAAGAGATCACCGACCACGAGCGATGGATCCTGTAACTAAGGACCGATCACATCTACAAGAGATCACCGACCACGAGTGATGGATCCTGTAACTAAGGACCGATCACATCTACAAGAGATCACCTCACACGAGCGATGGATCCTGTAACTAAGAACCGATCACATCTACAAGACGTCACCGACCACGAGCAATGGATCCTGTAACTAAGAACCGATCACATCTACAATAGATCACCGACCACGAGCGATGGATCCTGTAACTAAGGACCGATCACATCTACAAAAGATCACCGACCACGAGCGATGGATCCTGTAACAAAGAACCGATCACATCTACAATAGATCACCGACCACGAGAGATGGATCCTGTAACAAAGAACCGATCACATCTACAAGAGATCACCGACCACGAGCGATGGATGCTGTAACTAAGGAGCGATCACATCTACAAGAGATCACCGACCACGAGCGATGGATCCTGTAACTAAGAACCGATCACATCTACAAGAGATCACTGACCACGAGCGATGGATCCTGTAACTAAGGACTGATCACATCTACAAGAGATCACCAACCACGAGCGATGGATCCTGTAACTAAAGGATCACATCTACAAGAGATCACCAACCACGAGCGATGGATCCTGTAACTAAGGAGTGATCACATCTACAATAGATCACCGACCACGAGCGATGGATCCTGTAACTAAGAACCGATCACATCTACAAGAGATCACCGACCACGAGCGATGGATCCTGTAACTAAGAACCGATCACATCTACAAGAGATCACTGACCACGAGCGATGGATCCTGTAACTAAGGACTGATCACATCTACAAGAGATCACCGACCACGAGCGATGGATCCTGTAACTAAGGAGCGATCACATCTACAAGAGATCACCGACCACGAGCGATGGATCCTGTAACTAAGGAGCGATCACATCTACAAGAGATCACCGACCACGAGCGATGGATCCTGTAACTAAGGACTGATCACATCTACAAGAGATCACCGACCACGAGCGATGGATCCTGTAACTAAGAACCGATCACATCTACAAGAGATCACCGACCACGAGCGATGGATCCTGTAACTAAGAACCGATCACATCTACAAGAGATCACCGACCACGAGCGATGGATCCTGTAACTAAGGACCGATCACATCTACAAGAGATCACCGACCACGAGCGATGGATCCTGTAACTAAGGAGCGATCACATCTACAAGAGATCACCGACCACGAGCGATGGATCCTGTAACTAAGGGATCACATCTACAAGACGTCACCGACCACGAGCGATGGATCCTGTAACTAAGGAGCGATCACATCTACAAGAGATCACCACACACGAGCGATGGATCCTGTAACTAAGGAGCGATCACATCTACAAGAGATCACCGACCACGAGCGATGGATCCTGTAACTAAGGACCGATCACATCTACAAGAGATCACCGACCACGAGCGATGGATCCTGTAACTAAGGACCGATCACATCTACAAGAGATCCCCTGACCACGAGCGATGGATCCTGTAACTAAGGACCGATCACATCTACAAGAGATCACCTCACCACGAGCGATGGATCCTGTAACTAAGGACCGATCACATCTACAAGAGATCACCTACACGAGCGATGGATCCTGTAACTAAGAGGATCACATCTACAAGAGATCACCTCACACGAGCGATGGATCCTGTAACTAAGGACGATCACATCTACAAGAGATCACCTCACACGAGCGATGGATCCTGTAACAAGTCCATAATCCATTGTGTGTCCTCGGCCTCCTTCATTATCAGCCTCGTCGGCGGAGGTCGGTCACCGTGGTAACTGCACCACCAGCGGGGACTGAGGATCAGGAGGAAAATCCCCGGGAGCAGCAGGAGCCTCCACAGGAGCAGCTCTGCCTCAGCACACACTGGACTCTCACCTGGAGGAGGGGAAAACAGAACAACCCAGAGGAAGCTGCTTCTCTATGAGAGCTGGAGGACCTGTGATGAGGCGTGTGGCAGGAATACATGATGACATAGCCAGGGGCGGGCTCTCAGAGAGCTGGAGGACTGTGATGAGTCAGTGTCATGTGACAGGGGCGGGCTCTCAGGGTGCCTGTATACTATAAAGGTCCGTTACTCGGTTCAACATCATATTTGACATCGTTGTTTGTGTAAATGAAGATTCAACAATGATAATTGGTCGGAGGTGACAGGTTCTTTTCATGCACATAAACCTGACATCTTCATGTTACCCAGCTGCTGCATCGTTGTGTGTGACACTGCGATATGATGTCATGGACGACTTCGCCCATTCACAGCAATGAGCAGGGATTGTTCGCGGGTTTGCGGATGATCTCTGCTCACATCGTTGGTGCGTCGCCCCGATATCTGACGTCTGACATCTCACCAGCGATGTTGCACAGGTGTCTGAACAATCAGCGGCTCCCGAGATCGCTGACCACATCGGTGCTAGGCTGTACCGTGTAACGGAACCTTTAGGCTCTCACTAACGATCTCATAGACGCGCGCTCGTTTAGCACATCTTTTTGACATCGTTAGTGAGATGTCACACGTCTATAGATATCGTACACGACGCACCAGCGATGTTGCGCGCAGCGATCGTTTCACACGACCCAGCGAATGATCATTGTTCATTGTGCTGAATGGGCGAAGTCGTTCAACACATCGTTATCGCGGTGTCACACTGAACGATGCAGCAGGTTTGCTGATCGCAGATCTTCAGATTTATGGACATGTTCTCAAATCTGCGATCAACGATCCAATGATTTATCGTAGTCGTATCTCGGTGTCGCACACAACGACGTCCTAACGATGTCATTTGAACGACTACAAACCCGTGACGTTTCAGCGATATTGTTCATGATATCGTTGCGTGTAAGAGAAAATAACGCTCTGAGGTTTTGCAGCAGTTGAATAGGCAGGCTATAATACACCATCCCATGTCTATGGGGTTGACAGTAAGGAGTCTTCCCGACCGCCTCTGTGCCCTAGTCTCAGTGCTCCGGTCTCACGGAGCTTGCACAGATCGCTGCGGGCTCCAGGGGTGGGACTGCGCATCACTGGAAGCTGGAGCCCATGGGCCCCGGTCTCCAGGGCATGCGCGGGACTGCTCGTGGCCACAGCAGGGCTGGCCACGTCACTTCCGGTCACACGGTCTCCGCGTGACCAAATGTCACTTCCAGTTTCCGGCATACAAAACAGTCTGCAGATGTAATGGGTGAGCAATACAAAAGGCTATAAAGAAGGTATGGCTGAGCTTCAGTGCTGCGCTCACAGGAGACACAACGTGTTCCCTGTATCTGTGTATACAGGATACGGCCGTATTAGATTAGATTGGGTTACTTCCTTCCTGATAGGGTATAATATATGCCGTGCCGTGTCAGCCAGTAGATAGAAAACACACGGGCAGCACGGTGGCTCAGGGTTTAGTACTGTACGCTGGCTTAGTGGTCAGCATTGTATGGGGGTTCAGTGGCTAGTTCTGTATGATGGCTTAGTAATTAGCACTGTATGGTGGCTCGGTGGTTTAGCACTGCAGCCTCGCAGCATCCTGAGTTCAAATCCCAACAAGGACACCATCTACAAGCAGTTTAATACCATATTCCAAATTATTATGCAAATGTTCTTATTCTCTGATTTTTCTAAATGTCGGTGCAAATGACGTATGTAATAAAAGTCATCACCCGTTAGAGGATACATCGAATTTTATTGAGGAAACCTCCCAATGATAACAGTATAATGTTCAAAATTAAAAAAACCTCTAAATGCCCTGTTCCAAATTATTAGCACAGGAGAGTTTCTAAACATTTGATAGTTTGAAAGAACTGAAAATGCTCATTTGTTGAATTTGCAGCATTAGCAGGTCACATTCACGGAAATAAAAAGCTATTTCACTCCAAAACATCCTAACAGGCCAAGTTACATGGTAAACATAGGAACCCTTCTTTGATCTCACCTTCACAATTCTTGCATCCATTGAAACTTGTGAGTTTCTGGAGAGTTTCTGCTTGTATTTCTTTGCATGAAGTCAGAATCGCCTCCCAGAGCTGCTTTTTGATGTGAACACCCTAATGGTACCTTTACACGCCGCCACCAAAGGTAGAAACCGCCAGGCATCGGACACAATTGTGCCTTTTGCCTTGAAAACACCTCGCAGTGGCGGCGTGTAATTCAGGGTTTTCCTTCTTGTGTCCTGCAGTTCCTTCCGACACCTGTGTCTGGGCCGTGCTCAAAAACAAGCAGGCATAATCCCTATGGTGGCAGCATGTAATGGGGCACAGGCAAGGTATTTGCGTGGCCTAGGGAAATCCTAGGGGCGTTCCCCAGTGTCATGGTTAACACGCCCCATCAGCGATCATTGGTGGGGTTACTGTGTTACCATTGGCTGTCACTTCACAGGGCGCCATAATTAAAGAGCAGTCCAGTCACCCTCCACAATTGCAGTAGCGTCATGTATTAGGCAGCCTTCCTGCGCAGGCTGGCCAATCATGATGCTAATGCGTTGTCCAATCAGCTTTTAAGCGTCATGTACTACACAACTCTGTTACGCCTATGTACGAGCGGGGCGAAAGATGTACGCCCATATTCCCTTGAGGTAGCGGTGTGTAAATCAGGGAAGGTGCTCCACACAAGGTAACCCGCGGCACCCGTCGGCACTTCCAGGAAACGCAAATACCTTCTGTGGAGCACCTTGTGGCGGCGTGTATATGCGGCATCAGGGATCGTTAGGCACCATTGCTACCCTCTGTGGCGGCGTGTAAAGGTACCATTATCGATTTTTTTGCTTGATTATATTCCAAAGGTTCTCTATAGGGTTGAGGTCAGGACCATTGCAGCCAATGACACTGAGGTATTCTTTGCAGCATGAGATGGTGCATTGTCATGCATGAAGATCATTTTGCTCCTGAAGGCACGTTTTTGCTTTTTGTACCATAGAAGAAAATTCTCAGT
This sequence comes from Allobates femoralis, assembly GCA_033576535.1. Taxonomy (NCBI): domain Eukaryota; kingdom Metazoa; phylum Chordata; class Amphibia; order Anura; family Aromobatidae; genus Allobates; species Allobates femoralis. The sequence continues at coordinate 858,987,710 of JARQOC010000003.1, read as the reverse complement.
CAGAAACTCTATATACTTTCCAGAGGTCATTTTCACACCTTCAAGAACCTTAAAGGGGCTGTGAGACAGTGCGGGGGATCATACCCCGATAGGTTCCCGCTAGATGTATTGGCAGGAGAGGTCGAGGAGACCACACCGATTTCAGAGTTGGAAGTATCACGGGTAGCGTTTGGGACAGCTCAGCTACAGGATCCCACACTGACCCGGGCCCGAGAAAGGGTATCCGAAGTAAAAGGGGTAGCTCAGCATCCGGGGGCAGATAATGTATTTCCACGCATGGTGGTTAACTGGAGTTACTCTATAGGGTGGACAAAATCCGGGATGAGGTCGTGGACCAACTGGTAGTACCGCAGCCACACCGCCGGGCGGTCCTAGAGATGGCCCACTCCCACCTGCTAGGGGGCCACCTTGGGGCTAAAAAAACGCAAGAACGCATCTTGCGGAGGTTCTTCTGGCCGGGCATGTATGTGGATGTCCAGAGGTACTGTGACTCCTGCCCGGAATGTCAGCTGACCACACCCATTGCCACCTTCCGTAGTCCATTGGTACCTCGACCGGTTATAGAGGAACCTTTTGATCGGATTGCAATGGATTTGGTGGGGCCTATAGTTAAGTCAGCACGAGGCCACTAACACATACTCGTGGTTGTCGACTACGTCACCCGGTACCCGGAGGCGATTCCTTACGCCATACCTCGGCGAAACTGATTGCCCGGGAGCTGTTTGCTATGTTCTGTCGCCTAGGACTACCTAAGGAGATCCTCACGGATCAGGGGACTCCTTTTATGTCCAAAGTGACCCGGGAACTGTGTAAACTGCTCAACATAAAACAACTGCGCACCTCGGTGTATCATCCCCAGACCGACGGGTTAGTTGAGCGGTTTAATAAAACCCTGAAGTCCATGCTAAAAAAAGTGGTAGCGAAGGATGGAAAGGATTGGGACATGTTACTGCCCTATTTAATGTTCGCCATCCGGGAGGTACCGCAGTCATCTACAGGGTTTTCTCCCTTTGAACTGTTGTACGGCTGGCATCCTAGAGGGCTGTTGGATGTCGCCAAAGAGACGTGGGAACAGGAACCCACTCCCTATAGGAGCATAATCGACCACGTGGCGAAAATGCAGGACCGGATCACAGCGGTCCGGCCTATTGTAAAAGAGCACCTAATGGATGCCCAAAGAGCTCAAAGCCACAGGTATAATACACGGGCCACCGTTAGGACCTTTAAGGTGGGGGACCGAGTATTGGTCTTAGTGCCCACTACGGAAAGTAAATTATTGGCCAAATGGCAAGGGCCTTATGAAATCCGGGAAAAAGTAGGGGAGGTAAGTTACAGGGTATACCAGCCCGGGAAAAGGAAACCTGTGCAGCTATACCAGGTTAATTTGCTGAAAGCGTGTAAAGACCGGGAGTGTCTGATCATGGAGGCTTCCGATGCACCCGGAGACCCTTCCCCCTCGGCCACGAGGGAGACCGAAGGGGTACAAATAAGCGACACCCTCAGTAAGGCCGAATGACGGGAGGCACGAAAGTTGGTACAGCAGAATCCTGATGTGTTCTCTGACCTGCCTGGGCGCACTTCCGTCATTCAACAAGACATTGTCACTGAGCCCCGGGTAAAAGTGCGAGTGAAACCGTACCGGGTACCCGAGGCCAGACGGCAAGCCATCGCGGCCGAAGTTAAGCACATGCTCAAGTTAGGGGTGATAGAAGAATCCCGGAGCGAATGGGCTAGTCCCATCGTGCTCATTCCGAAGCCAGATGGATCGCAGCGGTTCTCCAACGATTTCCGGAAGCTGAACGACGTGTCTGAGTTCGATTTATATCCCATGCCCCGGGTGGACGAGCTGATTGAAAGACTGGGGCAAGCCCAGTACTTCACAACGCTTGATCTGACCAAAGGTTACTGGCAGGTGCCGCTAACAGAGTCGGCCAAGGAAAAAACCGCCTTTGTTACTCCGGAAGGCCTCTATCACTACGTCGTGTTGCCTTTTGGGTTGCATGGAGCCCTGGCCACATTCCAGCCGCTCATGGACATAGTGTTAGAACCTCATCGAAAGTACGCGTCCGCCTACCTAGATGACATTATCATCTTTAGTCCAGATTGGCATACCCACTTATTCCAGGTTCAGGCCTCCAGGAGTCAAGGCCACCATCAGGGGGTGACAGCCCTGCGTGGAGTCAGGGGCCCCGGCCATGACTCCAGGGGGCGTGGCCATTTGGAGCAGGCTCCTCCGGGCCCCGTCCCCCATGTCTTACAGGGGCCCCCCCAAGTCTTGCAGGGCTCCCCCTCCCCCATGTCTTGCAGGCCCCCCCCCCCTCTATCACCGCCGCCGGGCCCTGGAGTTGCGGGGAGAAGCTGCGGCAGCTAGCGGTGGGCGCCGCCATATTCTTTGTGGCCGATGCCCACTAACTGTACAGCCAGTCAGTAGAGGTTAAAACTTCTACACAATGGCCGCGGATCTCCATTTGGCCGCGGCCATTTTGTTGAAGTCTCAACTTCTACCGACCGGCTGCAGAGTTAGTGAATGCAGCCGGCCACAAAGAACATGGCGGGGCCCACCCCTAGCTGCGCTTGCCGCAGGCCCGCAGCTACTTCCTCGCAGGAAGCTCCCTCTGTGGCGCCCCAGCGTCCAGGAGGCCACAAAGGGAACTGCAGCCAGGCAGGTAGGACAATAGTTGCACAACAACACCCTCACAGCCCATTCAACCCACGTACAGCAGAGGTCAGCATCCAGCCCTGAACCTGGTAGACTCTAAGCAGGCGAGGGGTGGTGGATTTAGAGGAGTGGGTTGGGCACACAAGTAGTCAGGTGACTTGACAGTAGAAATAGTGAAGGGGAGGAGGAAAGAAGCAGTAGGCTATAGTGAGCCGACCAGAAAAGACCAAGAGTAGGCTGAGTCAGGCTGAGAGGAAAAGACTGAAGTCACATGTCCTGGATGAGTGAGGCGTAGGAGCACACAATCTGTACCGAGCCAGGGTGAGCCGGAGGAGAGAGAAAGCACGTCCGAAGCCAGATCCCCAGGAGTGTGAGAAGACTGAGAGGGACGGTGATACCCGGGCCCTAAGAAACAGCCGAGGCGACCAAACTGCAGGCAGAGAAGCCCTCCTATGACACTGAAAGACGCAGAGGGAGAGAGCCTGGTAGAGCCTCATATTGAAGGACTGCTGGAGGCTGGGCTGAGTAGAGTGTCGGCTCTAAAGGGACCGTAGTTTCACCCGGCATCCCCAGATTAACCGACAGGGGACCACAGCTACAAGTTAGGGTCCCTACCCCGAAGGACAGGCAGCTCAGTGACAAACAGGAGGACCCACAAGGGCCCGAGTCACCGCCATACTGTCCGGAGACACCCCAACCCGTGGACACGGAGACCGTTAACAGCCCGGAACGGACACAGAGATAGTGTGAGGGGTCACAGAGAGCAGAGACCTGGCTGCAGAGAGTAAAAGGGAGAGGGAGAGTGAGCCCGTGTGCTAAGAATTGAACTGAGACTTGTAAGAACTGTACTGAACTGTAACCTGACTGAGAACTAAAGAAGTAAACACGGAAAACCCTGAATACGACTCCCTTGTTTGTCTCTGCCTGAGTACTAATCCTTCCACACAGATTGCAGCCGATTCCCACCTGCAGAGCCACAGTGTGCAAGCACCAGCACTGAGGAGATATTTCTGCAGCATTTGGCTAGTAAGTGAATTGCACCCAGCCTGCACACTACACTATAGACTTTACCCTTACTGCCCCGGGGAACACAGTTCTACCCACTGGAACTATCCCATCTACGCCGCCATTCCATCATCCCCGGAGGTTCTGCAGCGGTGGCCCCATCACTGGCCGCACATAGTGGGTGGCGTCACGACTGACAATCCCCTGTAAATATCCCCGGACCAGGACCACCCGTGACTTCCCCAGTACCAGACCCGGTCCGGTACCGAATACCCCGTCCCAGTGGGCTCGACACTTCCAGTCCTGAAGATGTGCCCTCCGGGCTCCGAGCCATCCCCGCTCCGCATCCACAGCTCCCCCAATGGTAAGATATGGGGGGATCCGGGGGAGGGATAGGGCAATATATACAGAATAGGGGGGCATATATAGGGAGGGAGGCTGTCGGGATATAGGGAGGCTGCGGGGCCATATATAGGGAGGGAGGCTGTCGGGATATAGGGAGGCTGCCTGGCGGGATATAGGGAGGCTGTCGGGATATAGGGAGGCTTTGGAGCCATATATAGGGAGGGAGGCTGCCTGGCGGGATATAGGGAGGCTGCCTGTCGGAAAATAGGAAGGCTGTCAGGACGGAGGAAGGATGGAGGGATGCAGTCAGGATGGAGGGAGGCTGTCGTTATGGAGGGAGGCTGTCAGGATGGAATAGGCTATTGGGATAGAGGGAGGCTGTCGGGATGGAGGAACATTGTTGGGATGGAGGAAGTATGGAGGGAGGCTGTCAGGATGGAGGGACATTGTTGGGATGGAGGAAGGATGGAGGGAGGCTGTCAGGATGGAGGGACGTTGTTGGGATGGAGGAATGATGGAGGGAGGTTATCGCGATGGAGGAAGGATGGAGGGAGGCTGTCAGGATGGAGGGAGGCTGTCGGGATGGAGGAAGGATGGAGGGAGGCTGTCAGGATGGAGGGAGGCCGTCAGGATGGAGGTAGGCCGTCAGGATGGAGGAAGGCTGTCGGGATGGAGGAAGGATGGAAGGAGGCTGTTGGGATGGAGGGAGGCTATCGCGATGGAGGGAGGCTGTCAGGATGGAGGAAGGATGAAGTGAGGCTGTCGAAATGGAGGGAAGCTATTGGGATGTTGTCTATATGGCTGGCAGCCATCTCTATTGCGTACGGCCAGCAGTAGTCTCTATTGTGTATGGCCAGCAGAAGTTTCTATTGTGTATTCTCTATTGTATGTATAGCCAGCAGCAGTCTCCATTGTGTATACGGTCTGCAGCCATCTCTATTGTGTGTACAGGTAGCAGCTGTCTCTATTCTGTATTTTCTATTGTATATACAGCTATTGTGTTTAGCGTTATAGAAAAGAAGTTGCAACACAGGATCAGCGGTGTTTATTCACTCTTCGTGGGGTGGCACTTCAACAGGCATATAGTCAACAGGCATATGGTGGACTATATGCCTGTTGAAGCACCACTTGCAGTGTAAAACGGCCATCGCCTTTGAGAACCCCCCGTCCTCTCACCCGCACCATGTAAGACCACACGAAGAGTGAATAAAAACACCGCTGAACCTACGATGTTGCAACTTCATTTCTATAACGCTAACCGGAAGTGATGAACCGCTAACTGGAAGTGTGCACCGGGTTGTTTGCGTGCTCAGCAGGCTGAATGCCGGAGCGCTGGTGATCAGGAAGGAGGCACCCTGAAGCGATCTGCAAGCTGCAGCTCTCCAGAAACACCGTGGACAGATTGGTGCTGGCACCAAGAATCGTCAGAACCGTGACTGATACAGCTATTGTGTATTCAGCCCACAGCAGTCTCAAGTGTGTGTGTGTGTGTGTTGTGTGTAATATAAAATAGAGAGAGTGTAAAAAAAGGAAAAACAGCACAAAAAATAGAAAAAACTGGACTTTATTGCCCAATGTCATGGCCACGCAATGGGCAATAAAGTCCACTTTTTTCTATTTTTTTTTGTGCTGTTTTTCTTTTTTTTTTTTTTTTTATCTATTGTAAGGAACCATCTGGATTGCTGGTTGGGAAAGCTTTGCACATACATTGAGGTAATTTTTGGTGCTGTTCCAATTTTTCACTATATATGTAATGTATGTTTGGGTGGAGGCTGATCTAGGGTGGAGGCAGAGCCTGGGTGGAGGCTGGGTGGAATCTAAGGGGGTGGAGGCTGGGCGGAGTCTTAGGGAGGCCCCCAAAATTTTGGCAGTCAGGGGCCCCGAAATTCCTAGTGGCAGCCCTGGGTGGGATGGGAGTGGGTCGTGGGCGCTGGTGGTGAAGTGTGATTCCAACAGGAGGGAGGAGAGCTGATCTTCAGTTATGGGGGGAAGCAGCTAATGGAAGGAGAGGGCAGTATAGGTGAGAGGGGAGGTTGTGGGGACAGTGGATCAAAGCTGTATCTGATTCTGTCAATCTTTTCTTTGAAGAAGGAGGCAAAGTTGTTAGCAGAGATAAAGGGAGAGGGAGGAGGAGCAGGCGGGCAGAGTAAGGAATTGAAAGTTTTGAAAAGCTGTTTGGGATTGTGGGACAGGGAGGTTATTAGGGATGAGAAGAAACGTTGCGAGTGCAGCCTTAAAGTCGGTGAGGGACTATTTGAACAACGCGAAGTGCTCAGTGTTGTAAGATTTTTTCCATCTCCTCTCGGCGACCCTGGATGCCCGTCTCAGGTCTTTAGTAAGGGTGGTGTTGCAGTGTTGCCTGTTGCGTGGAGCGTGGTGTGTGAGGGGGGCAGCTAAGTCGAGGGCTTTAGTTATTGTAGTGTCTTAGAGGGTATTGGCAGTGTCTGTGTCGCGTATGGATGTTATGTCGGCGAGAAGGAGAAGGGATTCTGAGAATGAGTGTAGATCGATGTGTTTTAGATTTCTGCGGGGGTGATCGAGTTTGCGGAGAGGGGGTAGCGTAGTAGGGGAGGAGAAGGTCAGTAGATTGTGGTCAGACAGGGGGAGGGATGAATTAGTGAGGTTGGTAAGGGAGCAAAAGCGGATGAAGATGAGGTCCAGCGTGTGGATGGCAAAAGAGGACCATTGGGAGAGCCCGAAGGAGGAGGTCAGGGAAAGAAGTTGGGAGGCGGTTGGGTGGTAGGTGTCAATGGGGATATTGAAGTCACCCATAATGATAGTGGAGATGTCAACAGAAAGGAAATGAAGCAGCCAGGTGGTGAAATGGTCGAGGAAGGTGGGGATGGATCCCGGGGGGCGGTAGATGATGGCCAGCTGAAGATTATAGGGGGAGAAAATGCGGACGGAGTGGGCTTCGAAAGAGGGGAGAGTAGCAGAGAGAGGGGTGAAGGAGCAGGTATTGGACAGGAGTACACTGACACCTCCGCCATGTCTGTCAGAGGGCCGGGGTGTGTGGGAGAGACTGAATCCGCCATAAGATAGTGCAGCAGGGGAGGCCGTGTCGGAGGGGGTGAGCAAGGTCTCTGTGATGCCAAGGAATGAGAGTTTTTTAGAGATAAAGAGGTCATGGGCGAAAGGGAATTTAATACAGACAGAGCGGGCGTTCCAGAGTGCGCCAGGCAGGGAGACTGGGGGAGCAGGGCCTAGGGGGGTGGGTCTATGGTTGGTGAGGTTCCGAGGGTGAGTGATGGTGAGGTTACGAGGGTTGGTGATGGGTTGTTAGGGTGGGGTGTAGGTGACTGTGGGGATGTGGTGTGGGGGGCGTGGATTAGGGGAAATGTTGCCAGCAAGTAGAAGGAGCAGGGAGAGGGTTAGCAGGTGGGAGCAGGAGAGTTTATGTGGTGGGCGTGCCTCTTTGGAGATGGAGGGTTGAAAGTGAAGGAATAGTTCAGAGAAGTGGGTGAGGTGGCTAGGTAGGATTGAAGGTAAGAGAAGTACTTTTTTGTTGGGTGGAGAGATGAGCGGGGGTAGCAGGAAGTGGAGAAGGATGGGAGTGAGAGTGCAAAGGAGCGGAAACATTGTAAACTGTGAGCGAGGGATGAAAGGTAGCGGGGGTCAGAAGCAGCAGGGATTAGATGCAACAGGAGGGTGAGTTGGGTATAAGCCTTGTGGCTACAAAGGTAAAGGCCAGGCTGTCCATTAGAAAGAAAGAAACCCCACCACCTTGTACAAATTAAGATAATTGTAACTGTGGCGCCCCTGCGGACCCGTCGCCACTAGATGGCGCAGCAGCCAGGATTGGTAAATCGGTCTCCCCACACACACACCCAATACACCTCGATCCTAAGTCTAGGGACTCTATGCCCAGCAACTGGATAGTGGGAGGAGGCTGGAAAGTTAGAGAAGGAACCCGGTTAGGGGAGGTAACAACAGAACAAAAAGGACACAACACCAAGGCAGTCGAGCAGTGAGTTAAATGAACTGATTGTGACAACATGGACTCTTTCAATGTATGGCATGAGTTAACTTTCTTAAATTAGCCAGACATGTTGGTATTTTGTTTGCTAACTTGTGATAAGCCAGTCATTGTTTTTGCTAGACTCATAGGTGTCTGCCAGTGTCGAACATTTGTGTTTACTAATGTAATTATCTCACCTATTTGTCAGAGAAGGTCATGACACGATTAGAATTAAGTATGCAGAGTCTTACTTTGTCCAAAGATAAGTATTTCTTATTCTATGTAAATTACCTGAGTCCTCACCCTCTCTGCTAGAGACTCCTGACTCATAGGGATATTATGTATACGGCTTAAAATCTAGCCAATGAGAGCACAGCCTTATTCCACCAATCACAAAGTCCCCAATGTTCTGAATTGAGTTTTCCAGGGTATATAAGGAGGTCTGTTCATTGACCAGGGGGACATATGCTACATGGCTCCAATCTAGGATCTGCGGATCTGGTTGGCAGGCCATAACCTGAGGCGTAGGCTTTTCGGTGCCGACTATGGGGTTCAGAACCTGGATTATCTAACGACATAGACGTTAGCATCGAATGCTAGGAATTGACTGGGATAACAGAGAATACATAAGGAAGAAACCCAGGTTGCGACAGTTCAGTCACCTGGCTACAGACATTGCTGTGCTCGGTTAGCTTCCTACGCTTGTCGCTATTCCTTTCTCAGTGGGCGCCCGTCGAAAGCAGGGTGCTGCTGGATTGGAGTAAGTGGCCCTGGAAGCCCTGAAGGCACGAACATTCTAATCCCTAGTGAGTCAGCAGAGGGTAGATTCTGTTGCCTGTTATATTCTGTCTTTTGCTTGGTTATGTGTTATATGCCTTTGATTGTTGGGGATCCAATAAAGCCTTATTATTGCTTATTATTGTGGTTCTTTCACACTGTGTTTACTGATTAGTCTTCCACCCACGGTTAAGGAGTTCGGGTGTTCAGTTGGGCGTTCATTTGGGATGAGCCCTGGTCCATGCTGTCTTTCTACAGTGTGTGCAGAATTATTAGGCAAGTTGCATTTTAGAGGATTATTTTTATTGATCAACAACTATGTCCTCAATCAGCCCAAAAGACTCATAAATATCAAAGCTTAATATTTTTGGAAGTTGGAGTGGTTTTTTAGATTTGGCTCTTAGGAGGATATCTGTGTGTGCAGGTAACTATTACTGTGCAGAATTATTAGGCAACTTAATAAAAACCAAATATATTCCCATCTCACTTGTTTATTTTCACCAGTAAAAAGCAATATAACTGCACAAAATTTAGAAATAAACATTTCTGACATGCAAAAACAAAAACAAAAAATTAGTGACCCAATATAGCCCTCTTTCTTTATGATGACACTCAGCAGCCTCCATCCATAGATTGTGTCAGTTGCTTGATCTGTTTACGATCAACATTGTGTGCAGCAGTCACCACAGACTCCCAGACACTGTCCCAGAGGTGTACTGTTTTCCCTCCCTGTAGATTCACATTTTAGGAGCGACCACAGGTTCTCTATGGGGTTCAGATCAGGTGAACAATGGGGCCATATCATTATTTTTTCTTCTTTTAGACCTGTACTGGCCAGCCACGCTGTGGAGTAGTTGGATGCATGTGATAGAGCATTGTCCTGCATGAAAATCATGTTTTTCTTGAATGATACCGACTTCTTCCTGTACCACTGCTTGAAGAAGTTGTCTTCAGAAACTGGCAGTAGGTCCGAGAGTTGAGCTTCGCTCCATCCACAACCCGAAAAGGTCCCACAAGTTGATCTTTGATGATCCCAGCCCATACCAGTACCCCACCTCCACCTTGCTGGTGTCTGAGTCGGAGTGGAGCTCTCTGCCCTTTACTGATCCAGCCTCTGGCCCATCCATCTGGCCCATCAAGAGTCACTCTCATTTCATCAGTCCATAAAACCTTTGAAAAATCAGTCTTAAGATATTCTTGGCCCAGTCTTGACGTTTTATCTTATGTTTCTTGTTCAAAGTTGGCGGTTTTTCAGCCTTCCTTACCTTGGCCATGTCCCCGGAGTATAGCACACCTTGTGGTTTTTGATACTCCAGTAACGTTGCAGCTCTGAAATATGGCAAAACTGGTGGCAAATGACATCTTGGCAGCTTCACGCTTGATTTTCCTCAATTCATGGGCAGTTATTTTGCGCCTTTTTTGCCCTCACGCTTCTTGCGACCCTGTTGGCTATTTGCCATGAAACGCTTGATTGTTCGGTGATCACGCTTCAAAATTTTGGCAATTTCCAGCCTGCTGCATCCCTCTGCAAGACATCTCACAATTCTGGACTTTTCAGAGCCGTCAATCTCTCTTCTGACCCAATTTGCCTAAGGAAAGGCATTGCCTAATAATTAAGCACACCTTATATAGGGTGTTGATGTCATTACACCACACCCCTCCTCATTACAGAGATGCACATCACCTGATTTACTTCATTGGTAGTTGGCTCTCAGCCTATACAGCTTGGAGTAGGACAACATGTATAAAAAGTATTATGTGATCAAAAACTCATTTGCCTAATAATTCTGCACACAGTGTAAAGGCAGTCGGGCCGCGGATGAGAGCACCCACTGACCCCCGTGTCTCCACACTGATCACTTCTGCTTTGATTTCTCTTGCTATTGGGGCTAATGTACTTAGTGCTTGTGGATTTTGGACCTGCTAAAAAGACTGATAAGTTTTTATTATGGCAGAATCAATGTTTGAAGACATGGAGACTTTATCTGACAATGATTCCAGATGTCACGCCCTCCTGAGATATAATCAATACCTTGGAGTTTAACAGAAAATTGTGAAGAGCAAGAAACCTGATGTGTATAGAGAAATTATATGAATATTTACAAAATGGACGTATGTTATAAAAAATTAATTTGTAACATTTATCTATGCATAACAATGAATAAAACATATATAGGGTTGTTATTAGAGGTGAGCGACGTTCGATCGAACATGTTCGTCATTTTCAAATTCGACCTGTTTTGGGCTATGTTCGAGTCATTCGACAAATGCGAACGATTTGCTAAAAATTCGGCACATATAGAGCAAAGTGCACTTTTTGCACACAAGGGTTTGTGTCATTGGTTGGGTATGTCACATCACATGTCCTTGCCATATAAAAACCAGCCATTTTCCCTCCTCGCCATTTTATCCAGTGTTGGGGCTCAGTGTCAGACGCCACTGCTGCTGTGTGCGCTAAAAAGAGAGTTAGATAGCAATTCCATTCCAAGTTAGATAGAGATATAGTTAGTAGGTTTAAGGACTACTTCCAAGGACAGCCCTTTTTAGGGCTTAAAAGCACTGTTTGCCAGGAGGTCAGTTCCAGTGCTGTGCAAGCGTTTTTTACAGCATCTGGCCAAATCTAACCCAGTAAATCCTTTTTGGCTGGTAGCAGTGTGTGCCAGGCACTGGTGTAGCACTGTTGTGAAGAAACTACACCCTGTTTACTAGCCTTTTTTTACTGCATCTAGCTAAGCAAATCCTTTTTGGCTAGTAAGCAGTGTGTGCCACACACATGGTGTAGCACTTGTTGTCAAGAAGGCTACACCTCCTGTGTTTACTAGCCTTTTTTTTTCTGCATATAGCCAAGCAAATCCTTTTTGGCTAGTAGCAGTGTGTGTCAGGCACTGGTGTAGCACTGTTGTGAAGAAAACTACACCCGTATTTACTAGCCTTTTTTACTGCACCTAGCCAAGCAAATCCTTCTTGGCTAGTAGCAGTGTTTGGATAGGTAACTGTGGTCCAGTGTTATGTTGAAATCTACCGCCACACAATGCAGAAAACTCTTTTGTATTGCATCTGCCCAAACCTACTTACCAAAATCTATTTAGGGTAGTACTCTTTGGCCACTCTGCTCTGTTAGTTTTCCATCCGTAGTTTTTTGAGCCAACAACAACAGAGTTGCAAATTAGTTACCCTCAAATATGAGTGGTAAAAGGTGTGCTGATGGTGGAAAGGGGAATAGGCGTGTTGGAAAGGGTAAAAATCTTTGTGTCCGTGGGATAGGTGCTAAAGTAACAGAAACATTTGCTGAACAAATACCATCTTCAAGCTAACCTAAAATGTCTACTTCTTTTAGTGGACTATCTAATATCATCCCTTTCTTATGCAGCAGAGCATCGGTAAAACTTGTAGATGGGGCCCAAAAAGAGCAGGTGCTGCAATGGATATCAAGCACTCCATCAAGTGGGCTCTCCTCCACTTCAACTTGAACATTACAAAAACTCCAGTCCTCAGAGGTGTCGCCCCAATCGCGCTTCCTCACAACTCACAAGTCTCCAGCCACCCTTCTGACTATGTGTTAACACAGATGGGTGAGTCTGCAGAGCTGTTCACTCATGCTATAGCCTGGGAATCAGAGGTCTGCTCCAAATCTTCATTGAGTCAAGACGAGGAAATGATCTGCACCGATGCCCAAAATATTAGTGAGTCGGATCCAGGCCCAGATGAAGAAGGGTCCGAGCATAATGTAGACCCTCATTCCCAAACTGTAACCCCTGATGGTGGAGACAATGAAGAAGATGAAGATGAGACTCAGATACATGATTGGAACAACAACTTGACTTTGCACTCAGGGCAGGAAGAGGTTGGCTCTGAGGCCGGCGGGTGTGAGAACACACATGGTGATGATGAGGTTGGAGATCCCACTTACTGTCAACCCACAGGCATTCAGTTGATGAGCTCAGCAGAGGAGGATGCTAGTGACGAGGTTAGGTTACAGCTTCCTGGACAGAGACGGAGTCCTGGAAGCACGTCAACAACTGCATCCTCAGCCACAACTCTGCCTCTGTGCAGAAGCCGTGGTGGCTCTTCAGGTCGCATGGGCGCTAAGCCTTGCCTAGCCTGGACCTCTTTTCAGATCGCAAAGGATGACCCAAGTCATGTAATCTGCAAAATTTGTAAACAAAATCTGAGTAGAGACCTAAAATCAACAGTTTGAGTACTTCATGCATGAACCGTCACAGGGACATGAAGCATAAGTCACAGTGGGAAGCTCATTCTGCTACAATGCGGCCTAGTGGGCCTAACCAACCACTGTCTGCCCCATCAAGTGCAGCTGCTGCTTCTTAATCCTCTGTGACTGTGGGGACAGCTGTCACACAGACTTTTGGCTGCAGAACTTTCACCTCTTTACCACAGCCAGTGTGATTGACAGGTCGTCAGCTGTTTTGGAAGTGGAAACACCTGCTGGTGTCACACTTTCCTTGTCTAGTAGTCGTGGCTGAGCGGTTAAGGCGATGGACTTGAAATCCATTGGGGTCTCCCTGCGCAGGTTCAAATCCTGCCGACTACGTGGGCTGAAGCCATGTAAACCTTCCTCTGCTAAGTTGTGATGGCTCTCCTGGATATGGAGGCAATACTTTGCCCAAAATCTCCCGGCTGTTTTGTGCTCAACAATAAAAGGTAGAGCCCCAACTTGCTGGTTTTGTGGTGATGGACCAGAAGCTGCAACTCCACACCAGGTCCCAGAAGCATTTCTTTTCATCTCGCACATTCGTTTTCCCATTATTTCTACTTACTGGTCAGTAAATCGTTGAGCGACAATGTGACGCATGGTGACCGACCTCACAGCATTAGTACCTTACAACTCCAACATCTTGTAGTCGTGGCCGGGTGGTTAAGGCGATGGACTAGAAATCCATTGGGGTCTCCCCGCGCAGGTTCAAATCCTGCCGACTAACGCGGCTCATCCACTCTTTTGCATTGATCGCAGCGGGAAATTTGTGCCACATGGGCTGGACCATAACTAGGGATGAGCAAGTGGCGAAATATTCGTTCTTGAAATGAGTACTTTGTAATATTCACGTACTCCTCCGATTAGCGAGTCCAACCATTAGTCAATTAGTGATAGGTTCCATCTACACACCGCCAGCCGTAAAATGTGCATTTCCTGGACAGGGCGGGAGAATTTCTTTCACCTAGGCCATCCGTTCTCCAGTCATTTCTACTGACAGGATCTTATAGTTCAGTAAATCACCTTCATCAATCATCTCTGAGATGTCTGTCAGGTATGATGTGACCATCGCCCACAGTAGCCAGCAAGTCGATGAAACTGTCATACTAAACGACTGCTACTGCAGAAACATGAAAGTGGAGGAAAGTGGAAAAAAGCGAGGTGCCTGCCTCAGTGTAGTTTAACTGTGTGTCTGAAGATAATAATTGAGTGACAACATTCCCCATGGTGACCAACCCCACAGCATTGGTACCTCACACTCTCCTCGTCTAGTAGTCGTGGCCGAGCGGTTAAGGCGATGGACTTGAAATCCATTGGGGTCTCCCCGCGCAGGTTCAAATCCTGCCGACTACGTGGGCTGAAGCCATGTAAACCTTCCTCTGCTAAGTTGTGATGGCTCCCCTGGATATGGAGGCACTATGCACTTTGCCAAAATCTCCGGCTGTTTTGTGCTCACCAATAAAAAGTAGAGCCCCAACTTGCTGGTTTTGTGGTGATGGACCAGAAGCTGCAACTCCACACCAGGTCCCAGAAGCATTCTTTTCATCCGCACATTCGTTTTCCCATTATTTCTACTTACTGGTCAGTAAATCGTTGAGCGACAATGTGACGCATGGTGACCGACCTCACAGCATTAGTACCTTACACTCCAACATCTTGTAGTCGTGGCCGAGTGGTTAAGGTGATGGACTAGAAATCCATTGGGGTCTCCCCGCGCAGGTTCAAATCCTGCCGACTACGCGGCTCAATCCACTCTTTTGCATTGATCGCAGCGGGAATTTGTGCCACATGGCTGGACCATAACTAGGGATGAGCGAGTGGCGAAATATTCGTTCTTGAAATGAGTACTTTGTAATATTCACGTACTCCTCCGATTAGCGAGTCCAACCTTAGTCAATTAGTGATAGGTTCCATCTACACACCGCCAGCCGTAAAATGTGCTTTTCCTGGACAGGGCGGGAGAATTTCTTTTCACCTAGGCCATCCGTTCTCCAGTCATTTCTACTGACAGGATCTTATAGTTCAGTAAATCACCTTCATCAATCATCTCTGAGATGTCTGTCAGGTATGATGTGACCATCGCCCACAGTAGCCAGCAAGTCGATGAAACTGTCATACTAAACGACTGCTACTGCAGTACATGAAAGTGGAGGAAAGTGGAAAAAAGCGGGGTGCCTGCCTCAGTGTAGTTAACTGTGTGTCTGAAGATAATAATTGAGTGACAACATTCCCCATGGTGACCAACCCCACAGCATTGGTACCTCACACTCTCCTCGTCTAGTAGTCGTGGCCGAGCGGTTAAGGCGATGGACTTGAAATCCATTGGGGTCTCCCCGCGCAGGTTCAAATCCATGCCGACTACTGGGCTGAAGCCATGTAACCTTCCTCGGGCTAAGTTGTGATGGCTCCCTGGATATGGAGGCACTTTGCCAAATCTCCCGCTGTTTTGTGCTCACAATAAAAAGTAGAGCCCCAACTTGCTGGTTTTGTGGTGATGGACCAGAGCTGCAACTCCACACCAGGTCCAGAAGCATTTCTTTTCATCTCGAACATTCGTTTTCCCATTATTTCTACTTACTGGTCAGTAAATCGTTGAGCGACAATGTGACGCATGGTGGACCGACCTCACAGCATTAGTCCTTACAGACTCCACATCTTTGTAGTCGTGGCCGAGATGGTTAAGGCGATGGACTAGAAATCCATTGGGGTCTCCCCGCGCAGGTTCAAATCCTGCCGACTACGCGGCTCATCCACTCTTTTGCATTGATCGCAGCGGGAAATTTGTGCCACATGGGCTGACCATAACTAGGGATGAGCAAGTGGCGAAATATTCGTTCTTGAAATGAGTACTTTGTAATATTCACGTACTCCTCCGATTAGCGAGTCCAACCTAGTCAATTAGTGATAGGTTCCACCTACACACCGCCAGCCGTAAAATGTGCATTTCTGGACAGGGCGGGAGAATTTCTTTTCACCTAGGCCATCCGTTCTCCAGTCATTCTACTGACAGGATCTTATAGTTCAGTAAATCACCTTCATCAATCATCTCTGAGATGTCTGTCAGGTATGATGTGACCACGCCCACAGTAGCCAGCAAGTCGATGAAACTGTCATACTAAACGACTGCTACTGCAGTACATGAAAGTGGAGGAAAGTGGAAAAAGCGGGGTGCCTCCTCATGTAGTTAACTGTGTGTCTGAAGATAATAATTGAGTGACAACATTCCCCATGGTGACCAACCCCACAGCATGGTACCTCACACTTCCTCGTCTAGTAGTCGTGGCCGAGCGGTTAAGCGATGGACTTGAAATCCATTGGGTCTCCCGCGCAGGTTCAAATCCTGCCGACTACGTGGCTGAAGCCATGTAAACCTTCCTCTGGTAAGTTGTGATGGCTCCCCTGATATGGAGCACTATGCACTTGCCAAAATCTCCCGGCTGTTTTGTGCTCAACAATAAAAGTAGAGCCCCAACTTGCTGGTTTTGTGGTGATGACCAGAGGCTGCAACTCCACACCAGGTCCCAGAAGCATTTCTTTCATCTCGAACATTCGTTTTCCATTTTTCTACTTACTGGTCAGTAAATCGTTGAGCGACAATGTGACGCATGTGACCGACCTCACAGCATTAGTACCTTACGACTCCACATCTTGTAGTCGTGGCCGAGTGGTTAAGGGATGGACTAGAAATCCATTGGGGTCTCCCCGCGCAGGTTCAAATCCTGCCGACTACGCGGCTCATCCACTCTTTTGCATTGATCGCAGCGGAAATTTGTGCCACATGGGCTGGACCATAACTAGGGATGAGCAAGTGGCGAAATATTCGTTCTTGAAATGAGTACTTTGTAATATTCACGTACTCCTCCGATTAGCGAGTCCAACCTTAGTCAATTAGTGATAGGTTCCACTACACACCGCCAGCCGTAAAATGTGCATTTCCTGGACAGGGCGGGAGAATTTCTTTTCACCTAGGCATCCGTTCTCCAGTCATTTTACTGACAGGATCTATAGTTCAGTAAATCACCTTCATCATCATCTCTGAGATGTCTGTCAGGTATGATGTGACCATCGCCCACAGTAGCCAGCAAGTCGATGAAACTGTCTACTAAACGACTGCTACTGCAGTACATGAAAGTGAGGAAAGTGGAAAAAAGCGGGGTGCCGCTCAGTGTAGTTAACTGTGTGTCTGAAGATAATAATTGAGTGACAACATCCCCATGGTGACCACCCCACAGCATGGTACCTCACCTCCTCGTCTATAGTCGTGGCCGACGGTTAAGGCGATGGACTTGAAATCCATTGGGTCTCCCCGCGCAGGTTCAAATCCTGCCGACTACGTGGCTGAAGCCATGTAAACCTTCCTCTGTAATTGTGATGGCTCCCCTGGATATGGAGGCACTATGCACTTTGCCCAAAATCTCCCGCTGTTTTGTGCTCAACAATAAAAAGTAGAGCCCCAACTTGCTGGTTTTGTGGTGATGGACCAGAGCTGCAACTCCACACCAGGTCCCAGAAGCATTTCTTTTCATCTCGAACATTCGTTTTCCCTTATTTCTACTTACTGGTCAGTAAATCGTTGAGCGAAATGTGACGCATGGACCGACCTCACAGCATTAGTACCTTACGACTCCACATCTTGTAGTCGTGGCCGAGTGGTTAAGGGATGGATAGAAATCCATGGGGTCTCCCCGCGCAGGTTCAAATCGCCGACTACGCGGCTCATCCACTCTTTGCATTGATCGCAGCGGGAAATTGTGCCACATGGGCTGGACCATAACTAGGGATGAGCAAGTGGCGAAATATTCGTTCTTGAAATGAGTACTTTGTAATATTCACGTACTCCTCCGATTAGCGATCCAACCTTAGTCAATTAGTGATAGGTTCCACCTACACACCGCCAGCCGTAAATGTGCATTTCCTGGACAGGGCGGGAGAATTTCTTTTCACCTAGGCCATCCGTTCTCCAGTCTTTCTACTGCAGGATCTTATAGTTCAGTAAATCACCTTCATCAATCATCTCTGGATTCGTCAGGTATGATGTACATCGCCCACAGTGCAGCAAGTCGATGAACTGTCATACTAAACGACTGCTACTGCAGTACATGAAAGTGGAGGAAGTGGAAAAAAGCGGGGTGCCTGCCTCAGTGTAGTTAATGTGTGTCTGAAGATAATAATTGAGTGACAACATTCCCCATGGTGACCAACCCACAGATGGTACCTCACACTCTCCTCGTCTATAGTGTGGCGAGGTTAAGGCGATGGACTGAAATCCATTGGGTCTCCCGCGCAGTTCAAATCCTGCGACTACGTGGGCTGAAGCCTGTAAACCTTCTCTGGTAAGTTGTGATGGCTCCTGGATATGGAGGCACTATGCATTTGCCCAAAATCTCCCGGCTGTTTTGTGCTCAACAATAAAAGTAGAGCCCAACTTGCTGGTTTTGTGGTGATGGACCAGAAGCTGCAACTCACACCAGTCCAGAAGCATTTTTTTCATCTCGAACATTCGTTTCCATTATTTCTACTTACTGGTCAGTAATCGTTGAGCGACAATGTGACCATGGTGACCGACCTCACAGCATTAGTACCTTACGACTCCACATCTTGTAGTCGTGGCCGAGTGGTTAAGGGATGGACTAGAAATCCATTGGGGTCTCCCGCGCAGGTTTCAAATCCTGCCGACTACGCGGCTCATCCACTCTTTTGCATTGATCGCAGCGGGAAATTTGTGCACATGGCTGACCATAACTAGGGATGAGCAAGTGGCGAAATATTCGTTCTTGAAATGAGTACTTTGTAATATTCACGTACTCCTCCGATTAGCGAGTCCAACCTTAGTCAATTAGTGATAGGTTCCACCTACACACCGCCAGCCGTAAAATGTGCATTTCCTGGACAGGGCGGGAGAATTCTTTTCACCTAGGCCCATCCGTTCTCCAGTCATTTCTACTGACAGGATCTTATAGTTCAGTAAATCACCTTCATCAATCATCTCTGAGATGTCTGTCAGGTATGATGTGACCATCGCCCACAGTAGCCAGCAAGTCGATGAAACTGTCATACTAAACGACTGCTACTGCAGTACATGAAAGTGGAGGAAAGTGGAAAAAAGCGGGTGCCTGCCTCAGTGTAGTTAACTGTGTGTCTGAAGATAATAATTGAGTGACAACATTCCCCATGGTGACCAACCCCACAGCATTGGTACCTCACACTCTCCTCGTCTAGTAGTTGTGGCCGAGCGGTTAAGGCGATGGACTTGAAATCCATTGGGGTCTCCCCGCGCAGGTTCAAATCCTGCCGACTACGTGGGCTGAAGCCATGTAAACCTTCCTCTACTAAGTTGTGATGGCTCTCCTGGATATGGAGGCAGTTTGGCCAAAATCTCCCGGCTGTTTTGTGCTCACCAATAAAAAGTAGAGCCCCAACTTGCTGGTTTTGTGGTGATGGACCAGAAGCTGCAACTCCACACCAGGTCCCAGAAGCATTTCTTTTCATCTCGCACATTCGTTTTCCCATTATTTCTACTTACTGGTCAGTAAATCGTTGAGCGACAATGTGACGCATGGTGACCGACCTCACAGCATTAGTACCTTACGACTCCAACATCTTGTAGTCGTGGCCGAGTGGTTAAGGCGATGGACTAGAAATCCATTGGGGTCTCCCCGCGCAGGTTCAAATCCTGCCGACTACGCGGCTCATCCACTCTTTTGCATTGATCGCAGCGGGAAATTTAGTGCCACATGGGCTGGACCATAACTAGGGATGAGCGAGTGGCGAAATATTCGTTCTTGAAATGAGTACTTTGTAATATTCACGTACTCCTCCGATTAGCGAGTCCAACCATAGTCAATTAGTGATAGGTTCCATCTACACACCGCCAGCCGTAAAATGTGCTTTCCTGGACAGGGCGGGGAGAATTTCTTTTCACCTAGGCCATCCGTTCTCCAGTCGTTTCTACTGACAGGATCTTATAGTTCAGTAAATCACCTTCATCAATCATCTCTGAGATGTCTGTCAGGTATGATGTGACCATCGCCCACAGTAGCCAGCAAGTCGATGAAACTGTCTTACTAAACGACTGCTACTGCAGTACATGAAAGTGGAGGAAAGTGGAAGAAAGCGGGGTGCCTGCCTCAGTGTGTTAACTGTTGTCTGAGATAATAATTGAGTGACAACATTCCCCATGGTGACCAACCCCACAGCATTGGTACCTACACTCTCCTCGTCTAGTAGTCGTGGCCGAGCGGTTAAGGCGATGGACTTGAAATCCATTGGGGTCTCCCCGCGCAGGTTCAAATCTGCCGACTACGTGGGCTGAAGCCATGTAAACCTCCCTATAATTGTGATGGCTCTCCTGGATATGGAGGCAGTTTGTGCCCGAAATCTCCCGCTGTTTTGTGCTCACATAAAAAGTAGAGCCCAACTTGCTGGTTTTGTGGTGATGGACCAGAAGCTGCAACTCCACACCAGGTCCCAGAAGCATTTCTTTCATCTCGCACATTCGTTTTTCCATTATTTCTACTTACGGTCAGTAAATCGTTGAGCGACAATGTGACGCATGGTGACCGACCTCACAGCATTAGTACCTTACGACTCCAAGCATCTTGTAGTCAGTGGCCGAGTGGTTAAGGCGATGGACTAGAAATCCATTGGTCTCCCGGCAGGTTCAATGCCGATAGGTATCCATCTCGAGATCGCAGGAAAGTTTCACAGGAGAATACATAATTGATCACTGAAAGACTTGTCACATCATCCATCTATGTCATTGTTGATTCAGTGTGTGGCCATGCATGTTAAAATGCAGTTTCTGGAGAGGCTGACGGAAAGTTTCTTTCACCTAATCGCTTTTTTTTTCATTTAGTGGGTTCATTTTCCATATTCGAGCTGCGAGGAGCATGTGCTGCTGGCTGAAGGTGCTATTAGCGAATGAAGCCTGTTCTATCAAGCATGACTACATGGGTTTATCTCCAATCTTAAACAGCTCTAAGGGTTCAATTTACCAGAGTGCAACTCTGGAGGAGTGTGCTCAGGTCACATTTGGCATTGCGCTGAAATCGACTCTCTGAGTCAATTGTCTATCTTGGATTGAAGGAGGTCTGCTTCATTTGACAGAAGTACGGATCATGGAATGTGCAGTGCTTAAAGATCTGAGCTGGAGCGTTTTCCAGCCATGCAATGCCTTAGGTAACATTGTTACATTTCAAAGCCAGATGATCACTTAGCATGGAGGCTATCATCACTACATTTTAACCTCTAACTGTGGTAGCAGCAGCACACTTCTGCTATGGCACTATGCTACTGCTTATGTCCCAGCCAATGGCTTCACATGGTGTCAGAGGCGACATTGTCTTGCTATTGTAGCATGCCACAAAGTGGCCATTTTCATGGGATACTGGAAGAATACTGTGTTAGCTGCAAGGTCACATGCAAGGGGGAGGAACAAACTCCGGCTACAGGGTGTGCAAGATTGTGAGTCGAGGGAGGAGGGGCTGGAGCTGATGGCTGCCATGTGGAGAAACTGCATTTGTCCTAGGAAGAAAAAATTATAGTATTATCAGAAGGACGGTCTTGTAACAAGATTTGATTAGGATCATATCCCTCAGAAGTCTGCATGTCTGGGTACACTTTTAACTGTAAGTATAAAAACCTCCTATTACCTACCATCTGTAAATATTTACCTACGTGTTACCACCAGTAAAGAGACTGTTACTAAGTCCTATATTTTCCTTCATGATGGAAGATTAACTGCACAAACATCTATCACCTTCATCATATTCTAGCCATAGGGGCAGCCACTGTGCAAGCACTATATCCTGCTTTTTGCATCCATGTAAGAAATGAGTGGCACTCGCCGTGGCAATCTTCCAACACTTTATTTCATTATCATGCGGGTTACTTGCAGACGTACTGGAGGATGAGGGCTACATTCATAGAGACAACGCACATCTCACTCACAGGTTCAACAGCTTCAACAGGTCCACGAATCGTGCGTGATCCCTAGGAATGTAGCCCGCATCCTCCAGTATGTCTGCAGGTCACCTGCCTGATTGTGAAATAAAGTGTTGAAAGATTACCACTGTGAGTGCTACTCATTTCTTATACGGATGTAAATGTTTG
>JARQOC010000003.1:858947538-858965542 GCA_033576535.1 Allobates femoralis | reverse complement strand
ATTACTGTAAAAAAAAGTTTTGAGAGTAGCTTTTATCATATGCTAGGGTTAATGAGGTGGCTATTACTGTAGATTAGGGCTGAGAGGGGCTTTTACTGTAGACAGGGGTTTAGGGGGTCTTACAGAGTGAGGGATAATGCAAGGGACAAAATAGATGGAGGACAATGTGCAGGGCTCAGTGTGAAATGGAGCAATATAAGGGACTCAGTATGGAGAGTGGAACAGTGTGGGGGTCTCGGCATTAGGCGTGAGGTAGCGTGGTGGTCTGTGTATGGAGGGGAGGCAGTGTGAGGGGTTTCATTACTGAGAAGGAGCAGCATTGGGGGTACAGTATAGAGGGGGGCAGTGAGGGCACAGTATGAAGTTGGGACAACATGAGTGGGACATTGTGAAGAAGGAGCAGCATGATGTGGGGAAATTGTGGAGATCATAGTTCATAAGTGAGGAAAGTGTGGTAGGTATAATTTATAAGGGGCACAGTGTGGAGATTATTAGGGGTAAGTGTGACGGTCATACTACACAAGGGCGGATGGTGTGGTGGGATTATTTTATAGGTGAGGATAGTGTGGAGGCCATGTACCGTAAAAGGGACAGTGAGGTGAGGAGTGATTCTTTATTTGCAGGGGCACAGCATAGGGCTTATTTAAGACACAACATGGGTGGTTATTTTTTTTCAGGAGCATTATAATGACAATGTTATTTTTTTAAGGGCATCGTGTTGGGATGTGCTGCAGATCGGAGAAGAGGGAAGTCTACAGAGACGAGCTGTGGATGTGAAATCATTATTATGGAGTCGGGCATGTGACAAAACAGCTATTGGTGAGTATATTATGAAAGAGATCTTCCACTACACTAACATTTACACAGATTTAGGGGGCTTTTTTAATATTTGCAGAAACATCTATTTTATTTAATATATGCAAATGTGGGTGCTTTGTTGCATCGTTTCGCCCTCATATTTGTACATTAAAGCAAGTCTTTTGTCTTTATTGACAGCACTCCATTAGTAAGTGAGTGTCTGAAATCAGCTTGGCACAGTACCACTTCTCCTGTCCTGTATACTGGGTGTAATCCTCGGTATCTATTATTCTGTATATATACACTGCACAGCACCACTTCTCCTGTCCTGTATACTAGGTGTAATCCTCAGTTTCTGTATTATTCTGTATATATACACTGCACAGTACCACTTCTCCTGTCCTGTATACTGGGTGTAATCCTCGGTATCTATTATTCTGTATATATGCACTGCACAGTACCACTTCTCCTGTCCTGTATACTGGGTGTAATCCTCAGTATCTGTATTATTCTGTATATATACACTGCACAGTACCACTTCTCCTGTCCTGTATACTGGGTGTAATCCTCAGTATATGTATTATTCTGTATATATACACTGCACAGTACCACTTCTCCTGTCCTGTATACTGGGTGTAATCCTCGGTATCTATTATTCTGTATATATACACTGCACAGCACCACTTCTCCTGTCCTGTATACTGGGTGTAATCCTCAGTATCTTGATTATTCTGTATATATACACTGCACAGTACCACTTCTCCTGTCCTGTAAACTGGGTGTAATCCTCAGTATCTGTATTATTCTGTATATATACACTGCACAGTACCACTTCTCCTGTCCTGTATACAGGGTGTAATCCTCAGTATCTGTATTATTCTGTATATATACACTGCACAGTACCACTTCTCCTGTCCTGTATACTGGGTGTAATCCCCCCTTATCTATTATTCTGTATATACACACTGCACAGTACCACTTCTCCTGTCCTGTGTACTGGGTGTAATCCTCAGTATCTGTATTATTCTGTATATATACACTGCACAGTACCACTTCTCCTGTCCTGTATACTAGGTGTAATCCTCAGTATCTGTATTATTCTGTATATATACACTGCACAGCACCACTTTTCCTGTCCTGTATACTGGGTGTAATCCTCAGTATCTGTATTATTCTGTATATATACACTGCACAGTACCACTTCTCCTGTCCTGTATACAGGGTGTAATCCTCAGTATCTGTATTATTCTGTATATATACACTGCACAGTACCACTTCTCCTGTCCTGTATACTGGGTGTAATCCTCGGTATCTATTATTCTGTATATACACACTGCACAGTACCACTTCTCCTGTCCTGTGTACTGGGTGTAATCCTCAGTATCTGTATTATTCTGTATATATACACTGCACAGTACCACTTCTCCTGTCCTGTATACTAGGTGTAATCCTCAGTATCTGTATTATTCTGTATATATACACTGCACAGCACCACTTCTCCTGTCCTGTATACTGGGTGTAATCCTCAGTATCTGTATTATTCTGTATATATACACTGCACAGTACCACTTCTCCTGTCCTGTATACTGGGTGTAATCCTCAGTATCTGTATTATTCTGTATATATACACTGCACAGTACTACTTCTCCTGTCCTGTATACTGGGTGTAATCCTCAGTATCTGTATAATTCTGTATATATACACTGCACAGTACCACTTCTCCTGTCCTGTATACTGGGTGTAATCCTCAGTATCTGTATAATTCTGTATATATACACTGTACAGCACCACTTCTCCTGTCCTGTATACTGGGTGTAATCCTCAGTATCTGTATTATTCTGTATATATACACTGCACAGTACCACTTCTCATGTCCTGTATAATGGGTGTAATCCTCAGTATCAGTATTATCCTGTATATACACACACTGCACAGCACTACTTCTCCTGTCCTGTATACTGGGTGTAATCCTCAGTATCTGTATTATTCTGTGTATATATACACTGCACAGTACCACTTCTCCTGTCCTGTATACTGGGTGTAATCCTCAATATCTGTATTATTCTGTATATATACACTGCACAGTACCACTTCTCCTGTCCTGTATACTGGGTGTAATCCTCAGTATCTGTATTATTCTGTATATATACACTGCACAGTACCACTTCTCCTGTCCTGTATACTGGGTGTAATCCTCAGTATCTGTGTTATTCTGTATATATACACTGCATAGTACCACTCTTCCTGTCCTGTATACTGGGTGTAATCCTCGGTATCTATTATTTTGCATATATACATTGCACAGTACCACTTCTCCTGTCCTGTATACTGGGTGTAATCCTCAGGATCTGTATTATTCTGTATATATACATGCACAGTACCACTTCTCCTGTCCTGTTGTCAGAGTTGGTATTGGACTTTGATTTTCAGCATTTAATTGTTGTTTGAATTAATTATCTCCAATATGGAGTCATCACTTCTCTTTTGTACAGGTGACGACTTTCCCATCACTATGGATCTGACTGCTGGGACCCCACAATCCTGAGAAACGTGGCATTGTAGATCACCATGTAAATGGAGCTGCGGTTGATTTCCCTCTGCTGCACCATTCACATGTGGCTCTTCTAATAACTCCTGTAAAAAAAAGTGATGAGGCCAATGCAACGTAAAAGCAAAATTCACTGATCGGGGCTGATGGGTGATATAGTATGTGGGCTGCTGGGGCTTGTTTTCCAGGGCTGCTTTTTGGTCCCAGTCCGGCCCTGATTGTGATCACATTGTGTGAGGGCCCTGTGGGGTCACAGTGATCACTACACCCCAGATAGGATCCTGGAGGGATCTAGTTTCCAGTATGAGGTCCCTGTGGGGTCACAGTGATCACTAGACCCCTGGATATACTGTAGAGTAAATAAGTATTTGATGCTTTGCTGATTTTGTAAATTTATAAAACCATGTATAAGAAACGGCACCGGCACAAGGTCGCTGAACGTCAAACAAATATGCAGCCGGTCAGTGGCGGACCTTGCGACCGGGGGGCCCTGGTGCAGCAGCCGACTGTGAGGACCGAGGGGTGGGGGGGTGTTCAGTGCTATCAGCCGCCGGCGAGGTCCGGGGGGGGTGCTATCGGCCGTCGGTGAGGACCGGGGGGATGGAGCTATTGGCCGCTGGCGAGAACTGGGGGGAGCTGTCCGTATGTGCTGGTGCTCCTACCTGCATCGAGAGTGAGCAGCACATTCCTGGGAGCGGAGGGGCGGGCTCAGCCAGGGGAGGCAGGCAGCTTTCCTCGGTTAACCCCCTCTCCTCTGCCACACTGGCACAGGGTCATGGGGATCGGCTGAGGGCCCCCCTGCAGGCTTCAGGGGCCCCCTAGCTGGTCGGGGCCCTGGTGCAGCTGCACCACGGTAGGTCCGCCCCTGCAGCCGGTGATAACTTATAAGTATAAGCACCTTTATGCAGGTGGAGCTGCACTCAGCCGGTGTGACTCTATGTGATAAGTCACAAGGGGATAGAGCAACATAATTATCAATTAAGACTGATGCACTAACATCCGAAAAATAGAAGCACTACAACATATCATCAAAAATGAAATAAAGATATACTCTCCAGCCTGTCCTCATCTCCGCTGCCCGACTAATCCACCTCGCCTCGCTGCTCCTCACCTTCTCCCCTCCGCAAATCCCTCCATCCCTCCACTGACTCCCAATTCCTCAATAAATCCAGTTCAAACTACTAACACTGTCCTACAAAGCCGTCTCACCTCCCTATATCTTTGAACTAATTTCCCAATATTTTCACTCATGTTGAAGCACCGGCACCTTAGCCGGGGGTTTCATGGCAACATGGAACCAATGTTTTGTGTTATGTGAATAGAAAGGGTTAACACTGTGTTTCTAAGTCTTATTTCCACAGGTACCTGGCATTTCTGTTGTTACCATAGCTACTGGAGTAGCCAATGAGATGATGGAGCTTTATGAGGAAGCTTAGTAACAGCTCCTGATTGGTGGATGCTTTGGGCAGGAATAGCCCCCTATATAAACAAATTTCTGACAGAAAACAAGCATTATTTGCTGTGGCAAGCCGAGAAGATGGATGCCCTGTTGTCCCAGTTACTGGCGCGGGTGAGGGAAGAAGGTGGTGAGGAATGGCTGAGGGACTGTTTATCACAGCCTCCTTAGGGACCCACCTCTTCTGCTGTGACTGCTGCTTCGGAGCCTCCTGTGCCTGCCTCAGCCCAAGTGCTGGAGTTAACGGTGCCTGCGGAGGGGAGAGGTGAGCCGAGGATGAGGCATATTCACCCCACCCCCGGCTCCTCGCCGGTGTAGGAGCGTGAACGGGAGCTCCTCATCTGAAGTTCGCCCCTCCGGAGCCCTTTCGCGGCCTAGCAGCGGGACCCAAGGTGATTCCCATTCCTTATCCTGTGATGGAGGGGTGAGCTCACGCCCCCTGCAAGGGACTGCTATTACCGACAGACTGGTACCAGACCGGAGAGATGAGGTGATGGGAGCGTGGTCGATATCGCATTTGCCAGGTCCTCTGATGTCTTCTCAGGAGATTCCGGATGTCACGAGGCCGGGCAGTGCTATTGCTGGCCCCCGGACGGGAGAGCATGCTGGTTGCTCCATTCGTGGATCTGAGGCCCTGATCCATCTAGTGCCTGGCCGCCTCAGGATCTTCCCCAGGAGGGATATCGCGGATTCCTGCCCCTCCAGCTGCCCAGCTCTT
This sequence comes from Allobates femoralis, assembly GCA_033576535.1. Classification (NCBI taxonomy): domain Eukaryota; kingdom Metazoa; phylum Chordata; class Amphibia; order Anura; family Aromobatidae; genus Allobates; species Allobates femoralis. The sequence continues at coordinate 858,960,022 of JARQOC010000003.1, read as the reverse complement.
CCAGGGATCATCCTATGGACACTTCAGCTACTGATGATGAGCATACTCCTCTTCCTGTCTTTTCCTCTGACTGTGCCTCTGCTGCTTTCATACAGGAGATTGTAAATAGGGTAGTGGCAGGGGTTAGGGGGACTGTTGATGGTCAGACTTTTGTTCCTCCTGCTAGATCTTCAGGGGTGGCTGAATCCCTCTATAGGGAGGCGATTACTTGTAATATCTCGCCTCTGGGGTTTCACTTAAGTCAGACCATCAAGGACAAAAATCTGGAATAGAGAATATGTTGACATCTTTTCTCTATTGCGGTGTGGTAAGGATTATGGGTCTAGGTTGGAAAAAAGAGATGCAGAAGCTGATGACATAAAGAAGTCTTACAGGTCTTTCCATATGTGGTTACAAGCCTTCAACATTTTTCCTGCAGTTTTAGGAGAAAAGTATCCTCACTTATGCAGTGGCTTGTTTCACCATCTGGATACGGGTTTGGAGGCTTACAAAAGCTTTGGCGGCACAGTTATGATGAGTCATTCCATCAAAAAATGGCTGTGCATACTAATTTAGCCTGGGGGGCTAAGGATGTTGGCCTTTGGCTAAACCTTATGCTTCCTTAGAGAGCGGCCGTCGTTAGGCAGCAGAGCAGTTTGAAAAAGGGTTTCTGTTTTGCGTTTAACGATTCAGTTTGTAAGTGGCAGGCGAACTGTCGGTTTCGCCATGACTGTTCCTTCTGCGGGGGGAGTCATCCCGCTTCCAAGTACTATAAAAAAGCCTATCAGCTTGCTCAACAGCAGCAGGCTGGTGGGAAGGAGTCAGTTTTTAAAAGCTCGGACCCTGGTGAAGCTCCAAAATATGGCCCCGTGGCTGGAACGTTATCCAGACCATCGGAAGGCAGAGCTCATTCATAATGGGTTTTCGTATGTTTTTTTTTGTCCCCTCATTTTCGGGGGAGGGTTGTTGTAATTCTGGAAAATTGACGTCCGTTTGGAGATTTTACGTGGAAGTTAAAGGACACATTTCAAGGGAATTGGCATTGGATCGTGTAGCCGGGCCATTTGTGGAGCCATCCTTCTCGAATTTTCAAGTGTCCCCCCTGGGAGCGGTCTTGAAGCAAGATTCTTGATCGATCAGAGTAATTCACCATCTTTGCTACCCTTTGGGTGAGTCGTTAAATGATCAGGTGAGCTCCTCTGATTGCTCAGTATCCTACACTTCCTTTGACGTGGCTGTTGATGTGTTACGGCGTTTTGGCCGGTATACCCTGCTAGTGATAGAGCCGAAAACCGGGCTTCAATGCTTATGCTAACCAGAATAGACTGATTTGTAAAATAATAAACTTGGATCGGCACCGACCAGTTGTTTCTGGACGCTCAGAGAGAAAGACGCATCAGGCAGGTCTTCCTAGAGAGAGTCACACACTTTATTAGGGGGGTCAGATTATATAACCAATTCAAGGACACTCATACAATGGGATATTACATAACAGGATAATATGTGGCAAGATGGCGGAGACATAGTCATATACAAAAATGCAAGTAATGCGCCAGGACCAGATGTAGACCTATCAACACCTTCATAGAGATATGACTCCTAATCAATGAATGTTCTTATTCACCGGTCATAAACCATTTGCTATAGTCATTAGACATCTGTTTGCTGCACTTTATGCGCTCAGGGTCACGGTCCGCTGACTCTATGCCGACTGCATGACTATTATTCTTCTAGGGGAAGACAAAGAGACAGTATAGGAAATGTTTTGCTATACTCTCATACCTGTGTCTGCATATTTTTCTATGTTCTCATTCACCAACCATTGCCATATTATATTACTAAAGGGTATATAAAGTTTAAAAGGAATATTAAAAGGAATAGGATGATAAGCTATAAAATGGCTCCTAGAAGGACAAAATGGCTGTCAATACAGAGTAGATACGAGAACCAGCCAACTTCTTTAACACTAGCTAAGTCAGATATTAAATCTGCCTTTCGGCTTTTGCCGGTGTCACCGGATGGCTTCAATTCTTTGGGCTTTTCTTTCGACGGTCTATCCTATTTTGACAAGTGCCTCCCCATGGGGTTTTCGCTCTCAAGCTTCTATTTTGAGGCTTTCTCCACGGTTTCGGAAGCGCCATGTGGACATGTATTACATTATTTGGATGATTTTTTTTTTTTTGGTGCAGCTGATTCCGACGACTGTTTTCGGCTCTTGGATACTTTCAAGCGACTGATGGAGTATTTTGGGGTCCCGTTGGCAGAGGACAAAACAGTTGATCCGTGTGTGTGTCTCGAATTTTTGGGTGTGATCTTGGACACGGATGCGATGGAATTGCGACTTCCTCAGTGCAAAATTCAAAAACTTTTGGGTTTGATCGATGCGATGCTGGCTAGGAGTAAAGCAACATTGCGTGACTTTCAGTCCCCATTGGGCTGTTTGAATTTTGCTTTGAGGGTTTTGCCTATGGCTCGTGTTTTTTCTCGTCAGCTATATGATAGCACAAAAGGTGTTGTTTTGTCGGGAGACCTATATCCGTTTGACTTTGCCGTTTAAAGCGGATTTAGGAGTTTGGAGAAGGTTTTTGTCCAGTCAATGGGATTAGTGTCATGCAGGAAGATTTTGTGGACTCGGATTCGTTGAAATTTTTCATTGGCTCTGTTTCGCCATTGGGTTTCGCAGTTCGTTTTCATTCTGCCTGGTCGGCAGGTACGTGGCCTCGTTGTTGGGTGGATAATGGTTTGGTTTCTAATGCTGCTTTCCTATCAGTTTTTTCAGTATTGGTGGGAATATATCTTTGGGGTTCTTCTTTGGCGAATAAGCGTATTCGGGTTCGGTTAGATGTCACTGGAGCTGTGTTTGTGCTTAATGCTTTTTCAACTAAGTATGATTACATGGGTGCAGCTCTTAGGGAGCTGGTATTACAATGCTTGTTCCATAATATTTGGCTTAAAGCCTTTTTATGTACCGAGTTGTGTCATACTGCTAGTGATTACGTTTCACGGCAGGCTTTGAAAGATTTTCTTGGCCAGCATCCGGATATGGACATCGAAGGTATCCCTTGCCCGCAGGACTTGTGGGGGGTGATGGGGATCTCATCCAGTCACTGATTAGGAGTTCACTGGCGACTTCAACGTGGTCTTCTTACACCTCGGCATGGGCCGAATGGAGGAGGTTTTGTTCAGCGAGAGGCCGTTCGTGTGTAGTGTATGATACAGCATTGACTTTGGAATTTCTTCAAGACAAAGTATTGGTTGGTTTGGGTTTTTCTTCCCTTCATCGATTGTTGGCTGGAGAGTCATTTTTTCTTCAGCTCTATAGTGGGCGGTCTTTGACTGGCCTATTTCCAGTACGACAGTTCCTGAAGGGTTTACGAAAACGGACTTTCCAGCCGGATAATAGGCGTCCAATTTCTATTGACATATTTCGTCAACTATAGGATACTCTTCCGAGGGTATGTTTCAATAGGTTTGAGACGTATTTATTTCAAACTTGCTTCGTGTTTGCATTTTTCGGGGCATTTCGTGTGTGTGAGTTGGTAGCTGCTAGCAAGCTTCATGTTTTAGGGCTTGATGTGTCGGATATATCTATTGGTACTCCTCATGTGTTTATACGGGTTCGTCGTTCGAAAACGGATCAGTTAGGTAAGGGAGTGTTGACCAAATTGGGTGCCATACCGGATTCTCCTCTTTGTCCTAGGGATAATTTATTGCATTGGCTATCCTTTCGGCCTAACGTGCGAGGGTCTTTATTTGTGCATGGTTCTTTGGAACCGGCTACGAAATGTCAGTTTGGTGTTCTCCTGAAAAAATGTTTATCATTTCTGGGTATTGGGCATTTGAACCTGACCCCTTATTCTTTCAGGATTGACATGCAACTGAGGCTGCTCGCTTAGGCATGTCCTGCGAAGAAATCAAACGGTTGGGTCGTTGGGAATCTAGAAGGGTGGAGCTTTATATTAGGCCAGAGCTTTCATTTGCTCTTTGATTTCTTTTTCAGGGCTACGGACTATCTGGATTGTAAGTCATTCCTACATTCATTGGGCTCGGAATAGAGCGGCTTTGCGCCCTTATATGGAAAATCTGTCCTTCGGAAATTCGTATTTTTTGGCATGGCGTTCGTGGCATGCGTTGGGGAGATCTGTGTTCTTTAATTAAAAAACTTTCATTTTCTTTCCCTCTTCCTGATCTCATCATCATTCATCTGGCGGGGAACGATCTCGGGAAGATACGTACGTGAGATCTGCTTTGGTTGATGCAAGGGGATTTCACACTTCTTCGCTCTTTAATCCCTGGAGCTTTTTTGGTGTTCTCTGAGGTCGTTCCTCGTTTGATTTGGTCTTCGGGTCATTTGGCTTTTGTAAATGGGATCAGGAGGACGGTAAACAGGAGGATGGAAAGATTTATGGCTAGTTTGGGATTCTTTTCTTTTCGTCACGTAGATTTAGAGAGTTTTCTTCTGGGGTTGTATAGGTGGGATGGTGTTCACTTGGGGGAGGTTGGGTTGGACATTTTTAATGCCTATTCAGTCGATTGTGGAAAGGTGGCTTGGTTTGGGGGTGGTCAGGCATTCGTAATGCCTGGGGCACAATTGCTCTTTTCCATGAGCGGATTTTGGTTACATGGTTATAAAGGATTATTTATATTTTTAATTATTTATGGAAATGGAGTTATTAAAATTGAAGTGTCTCATTTATTTTATGGGTTTAATTGTATTTTAAGCATAGGGGTGGGTCCTATGTTGCCATGTAATCTCTGGTCATCCTAATATTGAGCCCATTGGGATGGGGTACTCGGTACCGGACCGGGGTATCACGGGGGTTATCACGGCGGTGTTGGTCCGGATCGTGTCCAAGTAAAAGGGATTATTTACAGAGATTGTCATGAGGCCACGCACGGGTTGTGGTCAATGGGGACCACCGCTGCTGCTTACTTCTGCCGGACGATGGATGGTGCTGCAGCCGGATGGATGAGCTCGCCGTGAGTCGGGCTGCTCCTGATAGGGTGAATAACAGTTTAACATGCATGGAATCACACACTGGAGACACTGGCAGGGTTCACCGGGTTTTACTTAAGTTCTTCACAGTACAGTTCACAATTCAGCCGGTGCACAAAGCTGCTTCACACAGTAAACTGCACGCAGCCAGGTTCCTGTCTTAGACCCTTCTCCTGCTTCATTCCTTTCAGGCCCTTCTAGACGTCTCCTCTCCCTGTGTGCTGTATGGTAGGTGACTCGGACCCTTGTTTGGCTTCTCCCTATGTGTGGGTAGCAAGCTCTGAGTCCTATATGCCACTGTACCTCCTACACATGTGTTAGGAGATCAGACTTGGAATCTGAGCTCCCCGTCGATATGTCTGTGATCCGACTTGTAGCTACGGTAACCTCAGAGCCGACTCTCTGGTCCCGGCCTAGCTTTCCAGTGTCCCTATATTTCAGGGGATCACCAGGCTCCTTCCTACACATGTGACTACGGCGTACATAGGGGATCCTCTCCTTTCAGTCACTCCCTGGCACCGCTGCCGTTTTCCTCCGGATCCAGATGCACTGGTCCGCTGATCAGTTCGTCTTGGTCTTTTCTGTTCAGCACCCACTGGCCTACTACTTATTACTTCCTGGTTTTCCCCTTATGTACCCGGTCCGTCACCTTGCCTAACGTCCCACCCACTGTGACTGTCCCTACCACCCGTTGCCCGCTAGAGTTCCGGGCTCAGGGTTGGGTCTTGTGTCTGTGGGTGTGTTTATGAGGTGTTTACAGTTAACTGGCGCAGCAGAGAAAGTGAGTGAGTCCTGGTCTGCTGCTGAACGGAGATCCGCCACCACTATATTGACAAATTGAGAGTACTTTTGAGGAGTGCAATGAGGCTGATATATGCAGGCGCTTCCATTACTGCTACAGAGGCCGGGAGATGATATCAGAGCTCATGCCTGCGCCTAGAGGAAACCCTTAAACATGTCAGCCCTGCCAGTGTACCTGATGAAAACAAGCTCTTGATTGAACAATTCAACCGGGGGCTGCTATCCCCCGAGGACAATAAGACTGTGTTGGTGGTCACTGAGCAACCCGGAAGCTGACTTCAACACCCTGAAGGACGTGGCCATTAAAGGGTTACGGCTAATAGAGACCCATGAAGCTGCCATCAAACGATGGTGCAGTGGTGAGTCACAAGCTACCCCGAAACCCGTACCCGTGTCTGCAGCCACGCACAATCTGCTCAGCCTGACAAGTATGACTCTCTGCGTGCTAAGATGCGTCCTGAAATGCGCCAGATGAGCAAGAACATAACAAAATTGATGGAAGCTCTACAGCTGCAGCAGAGTCCCCAGCCAGCGTCAAGACCCCAGCCCCGACCTCAACCGCTGACTCAACTAGCCGACAGTCCGGAGGATGTACCCTGGATGAGAGCGAAGCAAGTCACAGCGTATTGAGGGAGAACCACCGACCGCTACATCTCCACTGGGGAGCCCATCTGCCGCCACTGTAGGCGAACCGCCACATCTCCAGGAGCTGTCCTTTAAACGGGCAGTTCCTGGGGGCCGGGTCCAAACCCCAGGATTAGATCAACAGGGCCCAGCCACCTGGTACAAGACCTTCATCGCACAGAGGCCGTTTCTGTCCATTGTACTGGATGGCATCCCGACACCTGTTCTGCTGGACACCGGGTCACAGGTGACCACCATTCCCTATATCCTTTATAAGAAGTACTGGGCTGATGCAGAATTTAAACAGCCTACCTAGACTTCACCCTCAATGCATCTAACGGTGAACCGATTACTGTAATGGGGGTCAGGGAATTACTAATAAAGGTGGGGAGGGTGGAATTGCAGAACCAAGGGGTCATAGTCGTAGCAGAAGCAAGTAATGCTAATGATCCCTATATAATACTAGGCACTAATGTTGTTAGCAATTGCATGGGAGAAGTTTTGTCTTTGCTTTAACAGATTGCAGATACTGCCAAACCTGGTCAGAAGAAGGTCCTCCAGCGTCAGATCAGAGCCATCCTGCACCATCAACAGGTAACAATTACAGGTGGCGAAATTGGTACAGCAAGGGTGACAGATGAACAAGAAGATCCTAGAGCTCAGCAACAAGATGATTGAGCTGCTGAGCGGAGAGGTGACTGCTGGGACATTATACAGGACAGCACTGGAGGATTCTGGGTGATGAGCGAGAGGTGACTGCTGGGACATTATACAGGACAGCACTGGAGGATTCTGGGTGATGACTGGAGAGGTGACTGCTGGGACATTATACAGACGCATGGAGGATCTGGTGATGAGCGAGAGGTGATGTGGCATTATACAGGAAGCACTGGAGGATCTGGTGATGAGCGGAGAGGTGACTGCTGGGACATTATACAGGACAGCACTGGAGGATTCTGGGTGATGACTAGAGAGGTGACTGCTGGGACATTATACAGGACAGCACTGGAGGATTCTGGGTGATGAGCGGAGAGGTGACTGCTGGGACATTATACAGGACAGCCGGAGATCTGGTGATGACGAGAGGTGATGCTGGGAATCTGGACAGGACTGGAGATCCGGGTGATGAGCGGGAGGTGACTGCTGGGACATTATACAGGACAGCACTGGAGGATTCTGGGTGATGAGTGGAGAGGTGACTGCTGGGACATTATACAGGACAGCACTGGAGATTCTGGGTGATGAGCGGAGAGGTGACTGCTGGGATATGGAATATACAGGACAGCACTGGAGGATTCTGGGTGATGTTGGTATCATTGTGTTGTCAGGTTCCTATAAGGTGTCAGGACGTCGCCGTCTATCTCTCCATTGAGGAGTGGGAGTATCTAGAAGGACACAAGGACCTACCAAGCTACCATACAGTGCTAATTACTAAGCCATCATACAGTGCTAGCCACTGAACCCCCATACAGTGCTTCATAACACTAGTACTCCATCTGCTATTGATAAAGCATGATGCAGCATTTGCACTAGCCACCACTAGCTCAGTCCTCCCTGATTTTCTTCAGTGTTTTCCTACCTTATAGATATAGGAATCACTTAGAACCATATATAGACGCTAGTGGCTAGCATAGCAGGGTACTTAGCTTTATAGAGCTTCAATATGCTCCCCATGCCCTCTGCCATCCTGGTACATTACCCCTTGATATGCCACTTGCTCTACAGCCTTATTTGGATATGCCCCATATGTACATTCTCCATCTGGACATGGCCAATTTGGTAGAAGAAGAGTAACAAGAAAAGAGGAAGGAACAGCAGCTTAATTCTGAGAAACTGGCCAAGTATTGTAACACCAATCCTGGGAACAACTTATCTAACTATTTCTAATCTATCTGAAATATAGAACATTATGCCTAATAAAAGAGGGACTCTATGTGACATGTTCAGGATTAGGGGACTTTCACATCAGCATTTTTTCAAATCTGGCAGAATCCTGCCTTTCTTAAAAAAAAAAATGGATCTGGCAACATTGCGTTCTGACCAATGCATTTGTAATAGTTACTGGAAATGTGATTTGACTCTGGGTGTCATCCGGATCTGACATATGGGGCACTTACGGCTTGTTTTAAAATGCAGTTAGCAGCGGTTTTTTGTCCCAAGCCTGAGTGCGACATCGCGGTTACCAGAAAACCTACAAGTCACGCCAATTTCCGGGAACGCTTCCCATTACAAATGGATGAGTCAGAACGCAATGTTCGCCAGATCCCTTTTTTAAAAATTGCAGAGATCTGCCGGATTTGAAAACTGGTCGTGAAAGTCCTGAATAAGGCTAGGGTCACCTTGGGAGCTTGCTCAGTAAGGAGCATTACTGGACAGTTTTTCCCCTTGTCGTTTGGAAACATTTTACCGGATAGGTACCTGATGGTACCTATATGTACCCTAGGAATGGATTCAGGTTCCATAGAGTCCATGTTAAAAAAGCTATCAGGTTTTGCTAAAAACCAAAATGTTGCAGGTACCCTGTTTAAAACCTGACTTCTCAAAAACTGGATCCAGTGAGACCCGATGCCACTTTGGCAAACAATTGTTTAACATTGGAGTCTAGGGTCAGTACCTGATCAGGTTTTTAGGATAAAAATGATCCAGTAACTGGATTGCAAATGCAAGGTGACCCCAGCTAAGCCTGAAGTAGAGAAATTCCGGTTTTTGACTGAAAAACCTGAACTGAAAATACCACAAATGTGAAAGTAGCCTAAGACAAAATGAACAAATGTTAATATATATATATGTATTAATTATTTGAACCCAGTGATGCAGAAATTGAAACAAGCTATGATAAAAGACCAAAGGCTATAGGTGGGATCACAATTCTTAAAGCTTACAGCCTGTAATGACCGAGCCGCCGCCCCACCGCCTCCGGAGCTGCTGCCCCACCGCAACCGGAGCTGCCGCCTCTCCACCACCAGATCTGCTGCCGCCCATACCTACTGTCTCCTCCCCAATATCCTGTAAAATGTCAGCCCACAAGGCAGGGTCTCTCCCTCTTACCAGTCTGTCATTGTTAATTTGTTTACTGTAAACCATATCTATAATTTTGTATGTAACCCCTTCTCATGTACAGCACCATGGAATTAATTGTGCTATATACATAAATAATAATTCTTTGAACTTCTATCTGGAAAACAATTACGGTAGCTACCTCGGGGCCTAATGCTAAAAAAATGAGCCACTTCATCACATGGGAAGGATTTTCAAAAATGGGATGACATACTAAGCAATTGTTCTATCAATGTAATTAAATTGATGATATTAGGGGAAAAAAGAAAACTAAGGGGATTACAGGTGGAAATAAAAAGCCTGCAACGCCAACTAAAAACCTTCAAACCCAAGATATTTAAAAAAAAAACAAGTAAAATGAATAAACTAGAACGTACCATTACTGAGACAAAAAAATGAAAATTCTAAAGAGATCTGGAAGATTACCGAAATAGTCAGGCAAATAGTAGGAGCAGGAATCCCTCATTCGATTTTAAGAAAGCGTAAACAATATCCTCAAAAAAACTAAAGTGGAGTTTAAAAATCATGTTACTATTCCTGCTATAGAATATAAATCTAGGGGAGAAATGGGAGTAATCTCTCTCAGAGCTGTGGAGATATCTCGGGATGTCATGCAACTTATATTCTGAAACCAGTGATTTCATCTCTCCTCTTCGATCAATTCATTAGATGAACAATCAGATTCCTCCTTGAATTCAACGGACAATTCTTTATCTGCAGGTTCAGAAGCTAAAACAAGGAATTACCAGAATGAAGGAGCCAAACCCAAAAAATGAAGAAGGTGAGAGGGGGGAGGGGGGTAGAAGTCACAAATGAGGATGGTTAGTACACGAGGTTGAAAAATCTAAAATGGTAGATGTGCTCATTTGGAACCTTTCCAATTACCGGCTTTCAGAGACCCAAATATCCCGGCTACCCATAAGATTAGGCTTCTCTCCTGCAAGAAAATGCGATGTGTAGCAAACCACTCTGGACAGTAACCATAACCTGACTCTAAAGGCCAAGTCACATGCTTCAATATCGTTAACGATTGCACGAGCCATCTCCCATGAAAGAGATCGTTCGGCCAATCGTTCGAGATCGTTGGTGAGATGTCACACGTCTAGATATCGTGAACGAGGTGCCAACGATGCGGCAAGCAGTTATCGTTCGCACAACCCAGGAACGATACTTGTTCAATGTCGTTCACAAGATCGTTATCGCGGTGTCACACACAACGATGCAGCAGGTTGAACGCTGGTTAATTGAACGACGCACGACGGATTTGAGGTCAGGTTATCAAATCTGTGATGAGCGATCAAACGATTTTTCGAGAAAAGATCGTTCGGTTACACGTAACGACGCACAAACGATATTGTTTCAGCTATTAAAAAACAGTAACGATATCGGTAACGATATTGAAGCGTGTGACGTGGCCTTAACATTCCATTTTAATAAGGAGGAGTTAGCGAGGATGGAACTGTTCCTGGAGGTATGGATAAAATACAGACTCTTCACAATTTTCAGGATCAAATTAGTTTAATTAAATTTAAGACATTTGGAAAGTGAAGATAGATTAAAAAATGTAAATTCTATGGTGTCTAATTAGATTTAAGTTGTGGATGTGTCTTTTTTTCTGTGTATTTTTCTGTGCAATCGGAAGTGACTTTCACTGATAACACTTTCCACATAGAGAACATAAAAAATGGCTTCTACCCTGTGTGAATTCTCAAATGTTTAAGAAGATGTGATTCCTGGGTAAAACATTTCCCACATTCTGAACATGAATATGGCTTCTTCCCTGTGTGAATTCTTTGATGTCTAATAAGATATGATTTCTGGATAAAACATTTTCCACATTGTGAACATGAAAATGGCTTCTCCCCCGTGTGAGTTCTTTCATGTCTGACAAGATCTTTTTTCTGGTTAAAACATTTCCCACATTCTGAACATGAAAATGGTTTCTCCCCTGTGTGAATTTTTATATGTTCAGCAAGCTTTGATTTCCGAATAAAACTCTTTGCACATTCTGAACATGAAAATGGCTTCTCCCCTGTGTGAGTTTTTAGATGTCGAACAAGTTGTCCTTTCTGAGTATAACATTTTCCACATTCTGAACATGAAAATGGATTCTCCCCTGTGTGAATTCTTTGATGTATGGCAAGAGCTGGTTTATTGGTAAAACAATTTCCACATTCTAAGCATGTAAATGGCTTCTCCCCTGTGTGAGTTCTTATATGTGCATCAAGCTCTGATTTCTGAATAAAACGCCTTGCACATTCTGAACATGAAAATGGCTTCTCCCCTGTGTGAATTCTTTGATGTCTGACAAGAACTTGTTTTGTGACAAAACATTTTCCACATTCTGAACATGAAAACGGCTTTTCCCCCATGTGAGTTTTTATATGTGACTCAAGCAGTGATTTCCGAGTAAAACACTTTGCACATTCTGAACATGAAAATGGCTTCTCCCCTGTGTGAGTTCTTTGATGTCCAACAAGAACTAATTTCTTGGTAAAACATTTCCCACATTCTGAACATGAAAACGGCTTCTCCCCCGTGTGAGTTTTTACATGTACATCAAGCATTGATTTCCGAGTAAAACACTTTGCACATTCTGAACATGAAAATGGCTTCTCCCCCGTGTGAGTTTTTAGATGTACAACAAGATTTGATTTCTTGGTATAACATTTCCCACATTCTGAGCATGAATACGGCTTCTCCCCTGTGGGAGCTCTTAGCTGTTGGGAACCCCTCATGTGGCTTTTATTTTGCTCAAAATTCTGCGGTGAATCAGGAGATTGTTTAAAAGCATCAAATGACGAATCTTGGATATGAAGGTCTGAGGGTCTTCTGGTTTTGGGAATTGCTCTTCATATATATTCTGTGTAAAACCATAATCATCTGTGAAAAGAATAAAACTATTATGTAATTTTAAACAATATAATATTAAAATTGGTTTTCACTGGTAAACTCAGGCTTTTGACATCAGTTTTGTTGTACTGCCCAGATAGTGATGATCTTATTACCAAGACACTCTTCTACAAT
>JARQOC010000003.1:858897188-858947438 GCA_033576535.1 Allobates femoralis | reverse complement strand
TTGCCAGCTAGTATTAAACCCTGAGACTCTTTTTATTTTTTTGAACATATTTTATTAGGAAATTACAAATAACAGCTGGATCATGAAAGTACAGAAACAGTACACGAGTGATGCGTTTTGACTGCCTTGCTGTATGGAAGTGCTGCTGCTGTGGTTTAAATGAAGCCTTTTTTTTCCCTGCTCTCAGTGTGAAGAGAGGAAGCTAATGAGCAGGAAGTGAGAGTGCAGGTGTGTGTGATGAATATGACTCATGCTTAGGTGAACTGAGGGGCGTGCCTGGGCTGGTTGCTCCCAACCCCTCGGCCATAAATGGGTCAGCTCACATCCACCTGAGATTGCTGATTCAGATCACTTCTGGACTGTGACCTGTTGTGAGCAGATGCTGATCCAGAGCTGCTGCTTTGCAGCGTGACAACGAGATTCTTGAACCTGCAGATGGTCGAACATTTAGTTATCTCGTAGCACATGTAGTTAGACAATGTGGGAAGCAATATTTCTCCCCAAACCCCTCTCCCCCTCCTGGCCCTGCCAAACTATGATTATAAATGTCACTTCAAATGAGTGTTTCACTGACATTGTAAGCAGATATGAAGCTCGTAATAGCATCCCCTAAGACATCTAGTTCTCAGTTATGCTCATCCTATCAATTTTGAGCCTTCCCAAGGTTCCCTGAAGATCCTCCAAGAGGTAACATTCCGTGTTACTGAAAGGGAGTACCAGTCGCTGAATTTCTTCCCTGGTGAATTGAGTGACAATAAAGCTTCTCCATTTTTTTAATAACTTAGATGTTAATGCGTCTTTATTCCCTTCTGCTTCTATCTTTTCCATTAGCAAAGCCCCCTTCAGTTCAGCGACGATTTCACTGGTAGTAGGAAGATCTTTGTCTAGCCAATGACGTAGAAGCAATCTCGTGGTCGCCAAAGCTGTCATATGGAATAGTGGCACCCTATGTCTTCTGATTTTAAGGTCGTACCCTGAATGTAGTATCCATACTCTTGGGTCCAATTCTACTCTTCCATCGCTAATCGTTTCAACCAAACCCTTCGCAAATTACCAGATCCGTTTCACCGCCCTACACTCCCAAAGACCGTGGAGCATGTCAGTCTTTTCCTTGTGGCATTTCGGACAAATTGTTATTCCGTCTTGTTCCCGATTACCTAAATATGTATTAAATTCCCTAATCGTCCTATGCATCACCCTGAAATGTGAGTCTCTCCATCGTTCATTAATTATGTGTTTTCGTACCGCACTCCAGTCCTCAATAATTATCCCTTTCAAGTCTTGGTCATTTAACTGCGCTTCCCATTTCGCAAACAGTTTTTTGAGTTCTGGAGGAATTAACTGGTCTCGTAACGTTCTGTATATGGTTGAAATGTTGTAAGATCCTCCAACATTTGACAACAGTTCATCCAACTTATTCTTCTCGCACTTCTCGTCTGATGTCTCTAAGGTCATTTAAAACATGAAATCTCAATTGGTCGTATTGGATTAAGATTAAGTGATCCGGTGGCAATTGCCATTTGTCTAGCACCTCCGCACCCGCCATCCACCTCCACTCCGACAGAACCTTGAGATCTCCCAAGGTCCCAATTCCTTTGTCTTTCCACTTCCTGAACAATGCATTATCTCTTCCTAGCTGAAAATTCGGGTATGCCCAAGGAGATTTTCCAACACAGCCCCAATTTCTTTCTTCGCTCCCCTGAAAACCACCGAGTTCTTTATCTGAGGCGCCACCTTTGCTCCAGGTGAATATAAAATTGCCACCGGGTCGCAGGGTTCACACAACTCTGCCTCCAACTCATAGTCCGAATACCTACTGGCCCTACCGAACCAATCCAAAAAATGCCTCGCGATACAGGCCAAGTTAAAACCCCCTGACATTCTGGAATCCCAGCCCTCCTCCATCTCTAGTATATATTAAATTGTGTAACTTAATTCTAGCCCGCTTGACTTTCCACAGACATTTTGTGAAAGCTTTATTGATTCTGAGGACATCTGCATGTTTGAGAAGCATAGGAATTGTCTGCATGGGGTGAGAAGCTTTACAAAACTCCCCATCTTTATAAGATGGCACCTTACCAGTAGGAATAAGAGCAGAGAGTCCCACCTCTCTCATTCCTTTTCAATTTTGACAATTCAGTGGATTGTAGTTTAAACTGTTAATCCTTTCTGGAGTCCTACCTATCCGAATTATGAGATGTTTGATAGAGGTTTGTGCTATTGGTATCCCCTTTAATGTCCCTCCTTTCTCCTGACTTCCCCCTAGTTATTTGATGGTTTAACAGCAAGATTTCACATTTCAATTTATTCAACGAGAATCCGGAATATTTTCCAAAGTGCGCAATCCTCCGTAACACCCCCGGGAGATCAATTCATGGTTCCGCCATATAAAGCACAATGTCATCGGCAAAGAACTCATTCTGAGTTCCTGACTCCCCACTGGGATGCCTTTGAAGCATCTGCCATCATTAAGCAATCAGGACAAGGGTTCAATGGCCAGGTCAAAAACCAGCGAAGACAAAGGACACCCTGGCACGTCCCTCTCTCCAGTCTCGGCAAGTCCGAAAGAAAGCCCCGAGCAGTAACTAGGTTTCATGGCGCCCGGGGCAAAGATCCATTTTGGCGCCCCCCCCAGAGTAGGTGAGGAGCAGGGAAGGGGGGGGGGGTGCTGTCAGCTTCCAGCCCTGCCGCCCCTGCAGCCTTGCCCCCCGCTGAGTTGAGCCCGGGGCAAAGGATCCGACTGCACCCCCCTAGATACGCCCCTGTTTCATTGTCCAGGGTTGTGTATATCCAGTGTCAGGAGCAGAGTACCCAAGCCAAGAAGTAGCTGCAGCGAGGAGATATCGTCAGCTGGTGCCAACCTCAATGAAACCATGAATAGCTTGATTCTGATTCTGGTGCCTGATCATCTCTTGCTTCATCAGGTGTTGGTCACTGCTCTGCAGACCTGGCTTCTTTTTGCCGTGGAGCCAGGGAACCAGCCGTAGGTTCCGTCATGGCATGTTCTGCCTCTCTGCCTGGTGAATGCCCGAGGCCCAAGTTCAGTGGCGTACCAGCCCTGGAGCGATCCTCTTTCGTGGCTCAGTCTTCTTTTGGGGTCGAGATGTGAAATGGCGCATCGCCTCCTCTGGGTCTCTCATAAATTGAAAATGACCATCCCCCCCTCTTACTTTTAGGACTGCTGGATATAATAATTGAAAGGGGACATTTCTCCTGAACAGCATACTGCACACCTCACTGAATGCCTTACGCTGTCTAGCCACTGCAGCTGAGTAATCCGAATATAGGACCACCTGATGACCCCTTAACAATAGCGGTTGTCTCCTTTCCCTGAAAAGGCGCAGCAGGTTTTCTATCTCCTTGTACTCCCAAGAATTTCATGATGACCTGCCTCGGTTTCGGAGCCCCTGACTCTCCTCCCCCTAACAGCCTCCTAAAGATATGTGACTACCACCTTTTTAAAATAGGTTAAAAGAAACTTTTATTACATTCTTAAAAGTCTAAAGGACCAACACGTGAGTAAAACATAACACATACAACATGTAAGAATGTGGATTACAACAGTTGTACAGATCACCTATTTGTTATACCCTAAATTCTGTTACTACCGGACAATGGAGGTTTTGACACCCTAAGGTTCGTGGTGCCCCCACTCAACGGTGGCTCTCCCTAATTCTGTCCCTACTCGGGAATTCAGGTAAACAGAAACACATATATGGGTTCACAATCCAGAGGCTGGACTTAACTCATGGCGAAATCCAGAAAATAGCACTCCTCCGGGGTATGTGTACAAAGCAAGTTTGCAGTGACCCCGTGGATAAATCATCTTCTTGGGCCAACTCCTGTTCTTCTCCCTCCTCTTCTGCCCCGGCCTCCAGCTCCCGCTGCCCTTCCAAGGCCTGCTTTCTCTCCTCCACCCTGGCAAACCTTTCCAGGGGAGTCACCGCCGCCATCCTCCTGGCACAGGCCACGTTCTCTCTGGCCGCTCCCTCCAGGGCCTCGGCGCCATCTTGTAATTTGCCACCATCTGCATCCCGCTGCCTTCTGCAGGTCATGTTCGCACCTCACCCGGCTCTGGTGACATCTGCAGGGTCTAGAGGGTAGGCACCCTCCAAATACAACCTAAATAGGCCCAGCAATGTGGCTATCGCAGCCCACAAGCAAGGTTGCAGGCGGGAGAACTCTGGGCTGGGACCGCTCACATTGCTGGCTAGGACACGCCCCGCTCTTAGGAACCTTGAGTACTGCAGAAATTCTTTTGTAACCTTGGCCAGATCTGTGCTTTGCCACAATTCTGTCTCTGAGCTCATTGGGCAGTTTCTTTGACCTCATGATTCGCATGTGGTCCGACATGCACTGTGAGCTGTGAGGTCTGATATAGACAGGTGTGCGCCTTTCCAAATCAAGTCCTATCAGTTTAATTAAACACAGCTGGACTCTAATAAAGGAGTAGAACCATCTCAAGGAGGATCACAAGGAAATGGATAGCACGTGACTTAAGTATTCAGACCCTTTGCTCAGAAACTCATATTTATCACCATGTGAGATTTCATTTTTTATTCTTTAATACATTTGCACAAATATCTACATTTCTGTTTTTTTCAGCCAAGATGGGAAGATTCGGGGCAGAGTGTACATTAATGAGGAAAAATGAACTTTTTTGAATTTACCAAATGGCTGCAATGAAACAAAGAGTGAAAAATTTTAAAGGATCTGAATACTTTCCGTCCCCACTGTATGGGGATTAAAACTAAATAATTTCTGTAGTGTTTAGATCTGCAGCCAGTGGTAAATGTGAAGGAATAACACATATAGCGGAAGGTGCTGTACCTGGTGTGTGAGCGGCTCCACAGAACACCTTGTGGAGGATTCCTCTGTTCCCTGTACATAACTCAGTGTATGACTCCTGCCCCATGTGTCACTTATACAGTGTGGAGGAGACAAACATCTGGATTCATTGTGGAAGTTTCTTCCATACCTGTGGTGACATCTCCTGGAATCTCCTCCTTCCCGTCACTCACACACGGCTGATCCCCCTCGTCATCGCTTCTTCTGTCTCATCCTCCACTTTAATATTAGTCGGATCTTCCCCCTGATAGATCAGATGTAACAATCAGTGCAATATAAGAGACCACTGTGGTGTATCAACCACCGAACCTGGCAGCTCCACAGCGCCTCCTGTTAAACCCAGGTCAGTCAGAGAACTGCCTGAGGATAAAGAGGGGCCGCAGTTGCCCTGTCTGTGCTGGTTTATTAAGGCACCTCTTAGTGACTGCTAGTCCGCAGCCAGAAGCACATATAATAACCTCCACCCCATCACTGGTAGAGGCCCTGAATAACCCCAAGCACAAGTGCTGCCACCAGCTTCTCGTTTAATATAAGTCCGGTCCATGGTCGGGCTTATATTGGGTCAGAAACCAACCCAGGTAGCGCTAAATGAGCACACGGACGTGGGAATGCTTGATCAAGACAAAAAGAGCAACTCAAGATTAAATTTATATATTTAATCACCCTAATGGTACACTAGATATTAATATTTACAGTTATTATTAAGAAGTTACAAATATTACAGTCAGTTATGCAAACACAAGGGTAAATGGAAGACACAGAATTACACACACATGTGATCAGTTACCTTAGTGCTGATGGCACCACAAGGGCGGCGTGATGCCAATCTGTTCCTGGGGTATTCTCTGGCTTTGGTGGAATAATAATGCCTCTTCAGAAGAAATACAATATGGAGATGGGGCAGCTGATTTTTATACATTATAGGCACCCATCTCGCACCTCTGGGCTGTCTCACAATTCCCACCCCTCTGAGGGGAGATATAGACACCCAAACTCTATTATCTGCCCTAGCCTTGTCTGTGGGCATCCCCCACGGAAGACAATGCTTTCATGTTTTCAGTTATGATTTTATCTTCGCCTGGATATGAAACATGGCTATTCTGAGATCATCCTACTAGCCAATATCACGTTTAGATGGCTTACAGTCATCCTACAATCATATAAATATAAGCCCCATTACCGTCTAGATATGTAGAGTTCATATTTCCATTCGATATTATCACAGGATGGACGGCTTATGAGATATTAAAAGTTATAACTCGTCTCCTCTCAGTCTAGCTGGCAGAAAGGATTTTCCCCTCCACTTGTGATACAGGGAAATTGCATTTGTCACTTTAAGCACATCCCAGTAGGGAGTCATCCTTTGGATAATGGCTGGGTACAAAGTGTCATCTAATCTCCATTTCCTAGGAAGCTCCATACACCTGGCTAAATGACATCTCCCTAGCTGATCAGCATATCATAGGTGAAGAAGAGCCCCTTTTGTGTGGCCTGTTGGACGGCATCTACATGCTAATTAATCTACTACTGGCCAGAGATAGATCGCCTCTGGCCAGCAAAGGTGGGGGCTTATCTCTTTATGAGTGAGATGTGTCTTATCAAATTGCTTTCTGGGAGGAATGGAATCTGGGGAGTATGGCAATATTCCTTACCAATACTGCTTATTCATCACAACCACCAAAATCTATCACCTCTATGACGGCAGGAAAGCCCCCAACCCTCCATATAGATCCAGGGCTCAGCGCCATCTACCTGATGACTCTCCGGGACATTGTGATTCTCCTCTGGACAGTCCTGGGGATACAGAGGACGGGGACATCTCTCTGGGGGATTTCTTTCATCTGTAGGAAACACACAGTGATGGAATAGATTGTGTCATGTGATGAGATGATGGGAGTAGTAGTAGGTGACCACAGAAGAGACATGACAGTCTCCTCCTTACCCTGCGGATCGGCCCATAAATCGATCGTCTCTTCATCTTCATCTATAACCTCAACCTTAATATCCATCAGATCTTCACCCTAAAAAGAGAAATGTAAATCGAGCTCCGGTCCAATCACTTTATGGTCAGATGTTGTGGAGACTTCAGCGCATCTACCTGATGACTCTCCGGGACATTGTGATTCTCCTCTGGACAGTCCTGGGGATACAGAGGACGGGGACATCTCTCTGGGGGATTTCTCCTCCTGGATCCATCTGTGGAGACACAGAGACTGAATACACGACCTCTCATACATCTATATACCAGAACCTTCTATCATCACCAGGATTTCTATGTTGTCGTCCTCTTTGTGTAAGTGAAGGACCCGGGGTCTTCTAGGTGCAGCCTGACGTGGCCAATGGCTTATGAGACAAATGGGTGGGGCAGGAGGTCCTCATTATAATATTATTACAAATGTCCTGATGGATAAAGGATCCTAACAACAATCATCTATCAGAAACATTAACTTGTATCAGCATTTGCGAAAAAAATAATATTGCCCCTAATTATCTTTCAAATTCATTTGCTGTGATTAACCCTTTTAACCGGAACCTGTCACCCCCCCCCCAGGGTGTATTAAACTATAAGTGCCCCTTCAGCAGAGCCTATGCTGCATTTTGGGCAGGCGGCTATTAGCGGCACCTAAGTAGAGACTTTAGAACATTTCCTGCCCTGTATGTTAATAATGATTTTAGGTCCGGGAGGTACGCTCCCTTCCTTGCCTCGTGGTCTTCCTCCTCCTCCTCCTTTTCTCTCTTCCTAGTGACGTTGCAGCACCTGTGCAGATCCCTCAGTTCTCGGGAATGCTCTTCATAGCTCTGCCCGGGATCTGAGGTCACGTGATTTCAGAACATTGTGTCTGCATATAACGCAGCACCAGATCCCGCCCTGTGCTGCCTTATGCTTTATGCAGACTTTGGGTTGGGAATCTTGCACCTGCGCAAACAGCATAACTGTGCCTGTTCCCTCCTCGCCAGATTCCCAGCCCCGCAGTCTGCATGAAGCATAAGGCAACACAGGGCTGGATCTGGTGCCTGCGTTATATGCAGACACAATGTTCCAAAATCACGTGACCTCAGATCCCAGGCGGAGCTCCCGCATAGGGGGTGGGGGATAATAACCACCTTCCCAAAATGCAGCATAGGTGCTGCTGAAGGTGGCACTTTTAGTTTAACAGGCTTGGGGGGGGGGGGGTGACCGGTTCCCTTTAACACCTGCATCTTCACTCCAAGAAAACCAGCATAGCCTCAGTGTGTAGATGTCGCTCCATCAGCCAGTGCCAGCCTGTGCCCACAGTAATGGGCAGACATAGAAATGTTCTCACCTTGTGATGTCACCGGCCGGTGCTCCTCCATCATCACCTCCTCGTACCGGTCCTTGTGTCCTTCTAGATACTCCCACTCCTCCATGGAGAGATAGACAGCGACGTCCTGACACCTTATAGGAACCTGACAACACAAAGATACCAACATCACCCAGAATCCTCCAGTGCTGTCCTGTATAATGTCCCAGCATTCACCTCTCTGCTCATCACCCATAATCCTCCAGTGCTGTCCTGTATAATGTCCCAGCAATCACCTCTCCGCTCATCACCCAGAATCCTCCAGTGCTGTCCTGTATAATGTCCCAGCAGTCACCTCTCCGCTCATCACCCAGAATCCTCCAGTGCTGTCCTGTATAATGTCCCAGCAGTCACCTCTCCAGTCATCACCCAGAATCCTCCAGTGCTGTCCTGTATAATGTCCCAGCAGTCACCTCTCCAGTCATCACCCAGAATCCTCCAGTGCTGTCCTGTATAATGTCCCAGCAGTCACCTCTCTGCTCATCACCCAGAATCCTCCACTGCTGTCCTGTATAATGTCCCAGCAGTCATCTCTCCGCTCATCACCCAGAATCCTCCAGTGCTGTCCTGTATAATGTCCCAGCAGTCACCTCTCCGCTCATCACCCAGAATCCTCCAGTGCTGTCCTGTATAATGTCCCAGCAGTCACCTCTCCAGTCATCACCCAGAATCCTCCAGTGCTGTCCTGTATAATGTCCCAGCAGTCATCTCTCCGCTCATCACCCAGAATCCTCCAGTGCTGTCCTGTATAATGTCCCAGCAGTCACCTCTCCAGTCATCACCCAGAATCCTCCAGTGCTGTCCTGTATAATGTCCCAGCAGTCACCTCTCCAGTCATCACCCAGAATCCTCCAGTGCTGTCCTGTATAATGTCCCAGCAGTCACCTCTCTGCTCATCACCCAGAATCCTCCACTGCTGTCCTGTATAATGTCCCAGCAGTCATCTCTCCGCTCATCACCCAGAATCCTCCAGTGCTGTCCTGTATAATGTCCCAGCAGTCACCTCTCCGCTCATCACCCAGAATCCTCCAGTGCTGTCCTGTATAATGTCCCAGCAGTCACCTCTCCAGTCATCACCCAGAATCCTCCAGTGCTGTCCTGTATAATGTCCCAGCAGTCATCTCTCCGCTCATCACCCAGAATCCTCCAGTGCTGTCCTGTATAATGTCCCAGCAGTCACCTCTCCGCTCATCACCCAGAATCCTCCAGTGCTGTCCTATATAACCACATCCACGAGCGATGGATCCTGTAACTAAGGACCGATCACATCTACAAGAGATCACTGACCACGAGCGATGGATCCTGTAACTAAGGACTGATCACATCTACAAGAGATCACCGACCACGAGCGATGGATCCTGTAACTAAGGGATCACATCTACAAGAGATCACTGACCACGAGCGATGGATCCTGTAACTAAGGACCGATCACATCTACAAGAGATCACCTCACACGAGCGATGGATCCTGTAACTAAGGACCAATCACATCTACAAGAGATCACTGACCACGAGCGATGGATCCTGTAACTAAGGACCGATCACATCTACAAGAGATCACCGACCACGAGCGATGGATCCTGTAACTAAGGACCGATCACATCTACAAGAGATCACCGACCACGAGCGATGGATCCTGTAACTAAGGACCGATCACATCTACAAGACGTCACCGACCACGAGCGATGGATCCTGTAACTAAGAACCGATCACATCTACAATAGATCACCGACCACGAGCGATGGATCCTGTAACTAAGAACTGATCACATCTACAAGAGATCACCGACCTCGAGCGATGGATCCTGTAACTAAGGGATCACATCTACAAGAGATCACCGACCACAAGCGATGGATCCTGTAACTAAGGACCGATCACATCTACAAGAGATCACCGACCACAAGCGATGGATCCTGTAACTAAGGACCGATCACATCTACAAGAGATCACCGACCACGAGCGATGGATCCTGTAACTAAGGACTGATCACATCTACAAGAGATCACTGACCACGAGCGATGGATCCTGTAACTAAGGAGCGATCACATCTACAAGAGATCACCGACCACGAGCGATGGATCCTGTAACTAAGGACCGATCACATCTACAAGAGATCACCTCACACGAGCGATGGATCCTGTAACTAAGGACCGATCACATCTACAAGAGATCACCGACCACGAGCGATGGATCCTGTAACTAAGAACCGATCACATCTACAAGAGATCACCGACCACGAGCGATGGATCCTGTAACTAAGGAGCGATCACATCTACAAGAGATCACCGACCACGAGCGATGGATCCTGTAACTAAGGGATCACATCTACAAGAGATCACCGACCACGAGCGATGGATCCTGTAACTAAGGACTGATCACATCTACAAGAGATCACCGACCACGAGCGATGGATCCTGTAACTAAGGACCGATCACATCTACAAGAGATCACCGACCACGAGCGATGGATCCTGTAACTAAGGACCGATCACATCTACAAGAGATCACTGACCACGAGCGATGGATCCTGTAACTAAGGACTGATCACATCTATAAGAGATCACTGACCACGAGCGATGGATCCTGTAACTAAGGGATCACATCTACAAGAGATCACCGACCACGAGCGATGGATCCTGTAACTAAGGACTGATCACATCTACAAGAGATCACTGACCACGAGCGATGTCTCGGGTCCTTAGTGATGTAATGAGGCTCCTCTAGCAGTGATGATGATGATGATGATGATGATGATGATGATGATGATGGTGATGATGGTGATGATGATGCTGATGATGTTATTATCCCATAATGCAGTTGTTCTCTGTATAATCACCTGTATAGAGGAGGACAGGGAATCTTCCTCCACCTACAACCAGGACGGATCTGCTGCACTGTGAGAGCTGAAGGACCTGTGATGACCTCATCATGTGATCAGGGGGTTAGTTCCTATTGGTGGATACACAATCAGTATTGGCAGTGGTTTGGATACAGCAGCACAGTGTTATCTCTCCTCCACATCGCTGTGTTGTACAGTACAGGCAGGGGAGGATTTACAGGAGAGTGTCACACGCGGCAATTTTGCAAGCAATGTCACTGGCAATTTGCTGGTTGCAGTGAAATCATGGATACATGGTTCTGTTTTGTTGCCGTGTACAAATGGAACCATGTATCCATGATTTCACTGCAACCAGCAAATTGCCAGTGACATTGCTTGCAAAATTGCCGCGTGTGACGGTACCTTTAGAGATCTGGAGGATCTGTGATGACGTCACAGTCATGTGATCAGGGGGCGGGGCTCTCCAGGGTGACGTCTCCTCTTATGTTTGGACTCTCAGTTGTGAGGTGAAATCTACATTTCTTCTTTCTCTTCAGGTTTCCTGTTGTGGTGAAACTGTGGAAGATCCTCTATGATCCTGTATGATCCTCTGTGATCCTCTGTGATCCTCTGTGATCCTCTATGATTCTCTATGATCCTCTGTGATCCTCTGTGATCCTCTGTGATCCTCTATGATTCTCTATGATTCTCTATGATCCTCTATGATTCTCTCTTATCCTCTATGATCCTCTGTGATCTTCTATGATTCTCTCTTATCCTCTATGATTCTCTATGATCCTCTGTGATCCTCTATGATCCTCTATGATTCTCTATGATCTATGATTCTCTGTGATCCTTTATGATTCTCTATGATCCTCTATGATTCTCTGTGATCCTCTATGATTCTCTCTTATCCTCTATGATTCTCTATGATTCTCTGTGATCCTCTGTGATTCTCTATGATCCTCCATGATCCTCTGTGATCCTCTATGATCCTCTGTGATCCTCTATCATCCTCTGTGATACTCTGTGATCCTCTATGATTCTCTATGATCCTCTGTGATTCTGTATGATTCTCTGTGATACTCTATGATTCTCCATGATCCTCTGTGATCCTCTATGATTCTCTGTGATCCTCTATGATCCTCTATGATCCTCTGATTCTCTATGATCCTCTGTTATCCTCTGTGATTCTCTATGATCCTCTATGATTCTCTGTGATCCTCTATGATCCTCTATGATTCTGTATGATCCTCTGATTCTCTATGATCCTCTGTGATCCTCTGTGATTCTCTATGATCCTCTGTGATCCTCTATGATTCTCTATGATCCTCTATGATTCTCTATGATCCTCTGATTCTCTATGATCCTCTGTGATCCTCTGTGATTCTCTGTGATCCTCTGTGATCCTCTATGATCCTCTGTGATTTTCTATGATTCTCTATGATTCTCTATGATCCTTTGTGATCCTCTGTGATCCTCTATGATTTTCTATGATTCTCTGTGATACTCTATGATCCTCTGTGATCCTCTGTGATTCTCTGTGATCCTCTATGATCCTCTATGATGTTCTATGATTCTCTATGATCCTCTGTGATCCTCTATGATCCTCTATGATTTTCTATGATTCTCTGTGATACTCTATGATCCTCTGTGATCCTCTATGATCCTCTCTGATTCTCTATGATCCTCTGTGATCCTCTGTGATCCTCTATGATTCTCTATGATCCTCTATGATCCTCTGTGATCCTCTGTGATCCTCTATGATCCTCTGTGATCCTCTATGATTCTCTATGATCCTCTGTGATCCTCTGATTCTCTATGATTCTCTATGATCCTCTATGATTCTCTCTGATCCTCTATGATTCTTTATGAATTACTATGATTCTCTATGATCCTCTTTGATTCTTTATGAATTACTATGATTCTCTATGATCCTCTGTGATCCTCTATGATCCTCTATGATTTTCTATGATCCTCTGTGACTCTCTATGATCCTCTATTATTCTGTATGATTCTCTGTGATTCTCTATGATTCTCTATGATCCCCAATGATTCTCTGTGATACTCTATGATCCTCTGTGATCCTCTGTGATCCTCTATGATTCTCTATGATCCTCTATGATTCTCTATGATCCTCTATGATCCTCTATGATTCTCTTAGATCCTCTGTGATCCTCTATGATCCTCTATGATTCTCTGTGATCCTCTATGATCCTCTATGATTCTCTATGATCCTCTGTGATCCTCTATGATTCTCTATGATTCTCTATGATCCTCTGTGATCCTCTATGATCCTCTGTGATCCTCTATGATCCTCTATGATCCTCTGTGATCCTCTATGATTCTCTATGATCCTCTATGATCCCCTATGATCCTCTATAATTCTCTATGATTCTCTATGACCCTCTATGATCCTCTATAATTCTCTATAATTCTCTATGATCCTCTATGATTCTCTATGATTCTCTATGATCCTCTATGATTCTCACTGATCCTCTATGATTCTGATACGGCCAGGGACAGAAGGGGAACTCGGTCACAGGGTCTGCTGAATAGGGAGTCACAGATGGACGGGATCCCGGTGCTGTGCCCTGGTGAACAACTGGGGTAGATGTTGATGATGGGGAAAAGGGGTTATTTACAGGGGAACATGACGCCACCTGTAGTGTCCGGTAATATGGTACCGGCGCTGCCAGCCGGCCGCTGAGGTGATGGTTGGGGCAACAAAGTGTGGTACAGCTCCCCACAGGTGGAGCTATTACCTCAGGGCAGCAGTGAAGGATGATGGTGAGGGAGGGCAGTGATGGATATGTGCTGCAGTTCTTACCCCTCTGCTGAGCTGCTGTTGAGCCCTCCGGGCTGCGGCGGGAAGAATAATGGAAACCAGTTCAAGTTTAACTCCACTTTACTTGGTACCGGCTGATGGCATAAACAAGACACTGTACAGTTTGGTTTACAGGGTGGATGTTGCCAGCTCAGGGTCTCCCTTAGGGTACTGTCACACCTGGACATATCGCCAGCGATTCCACAGGCGACTGGCTGTCGCCGGCGACATCGCCAATGCGTCGCCCAATGTAAATGGGCGAGGGCGACACGTCTGAGTGGTCGCCTGGTTTCACATCAGAGCTCTGAAACCAGGCGACCATTCTTGAGCGATGTGTGCTGATCGCCCTGTGTAATATCTCATGAGCGATGTGAAAGGAGACAGCACACATCGCCTAAACCATTCCGGTAGGCGGTTCAGGGCGTATTTACTACCTCTGCCGCTCTGCGTGGATTGGTGGCAGCTCGAGCGTTCCGATTGGTTGTCTTGTTCCTCGGCGCCATATTTGATGATGTGTGCGTCCAAAGCTGTATTACCCAGGAGCGTACATACTGTACAGTAGCGCATTGATGTGGCCTCTGTGTTTGCGGCTGTGTTCAAAAGTGCAGGGATGTGCGATGGGCACAAATGTGTGTTAACATCAACACCATTGTCATTACATGTCAACTAATGTCTGCATGAGCGCTGTAGTGGCAGCCTTCATGTTTAAAGTACATGACGCACAAGCATACAGTGAATCCTGTGGCTTTTGCGGCGCCTCTGGGCCCCCGTCACCATGTGACATCTCTCCCGTGCGTTCATTCGCCATAACGTTGTCAATCTTTTGGTGCCGCCTTCCTGGTGCTTTACCTTCCCCTGCAGAATAGTAAAATGGCAGCACCCAGGCGAGCTGCAGTGTGGGGGGAGCCTGAGCTCCTTATTCTCATTGATGTATGTGACACCAGGGATTACTGGTGTCACCAGCAGCACACCCATCCGAGCCTCCACAAGCAGGGTGTCCTGATGAGGGTGAAGAGGCAGCTGGAGAGGAGGTTGGGCGTTGTGCGGAGCCCAAAGCAGATCTGCAAGAAGATCTTAAATACAAGACGCCCGGACGCATCACCAGACTGCGTGCCAGGATTGCCCAGATGAGTGGTGAGTAGCCTGACAACATACACATACCTTCTGTGTAAAGAAAGATATATGAAGGGCAGCACATGCCACTGTACACCCCAACATATATAGGGGCAATGTATGTGAGAGCCTCTTCATGACTCTGCAGCTGCAGGATAATCTGCCGGCATCATCCACATACACAATATACTTCTGTGGGTCATGTGTCACATCACACTTGTATGCACACACAATAACCACAGGCCTACAGTATGTGTGTAAATATGCATAGAGCAGCCTCAGTATGTAGGCCATTGTGTCACACCACTCAGGTCACACACTGTAACCCTGTGTATTTCAGTTTACCTTTTGGATTTGTGCCATGTAAACTATATGTCTATTTTACCTAGCCTCATATTGTCATATGTGTACCCTACCCACATATTACATAATGTTGCCCTATCCTGCCCTTCTTTCAGTCGCACTCAACCTGACCTAATGAAGTTCAAACAGCACTGTGTATTCAGTCCCCACATATCTGGCCATGTAGTTATTGTGATTAAGTATGTAGCCTCAACAGGTAGGGACAGAAGCCGTGACCATCCCCCATCCCCCGCTGTAGGAGCACCACCAAGCCAACCAGGCTCCCCGGCCCAACCGCCAGCAGGAACAACAGCTGCTTCACCCCCAGAAGCATTGCCACCCTCCCCGGAAAATCATGAGCCAACACCCCCGACACCACCACATCTACAAGGGCCCACATCACCACACAGACCATCAGGCTCGGAAGGGACACCAAGGGCTGCACCCACCCCACTCTTGGAAGGAGAGATCTCCAGTGGTGGCAATTCGGCACAGTGGTCCCCTGACGAGCCCACAAACGGGCAAGAAGGTGGGTGTAATGTGAATACTACTCAGATATACTGTGCACTATATCTGTCTTTCTGTTTTTTTTGGCGTTAATTTGTATGTCGGGACCTTTGTTATGGCCAAAACAAAAAACACATATGCTGATCTCATTACAGATGACAGAAGCCAAGCGGTGGACTGGGAAATAAGCCCCTCACCATCCCCACCCCCCAAATGGTGGGTCCCCAGCCCCCTGGTAAGTGCAAACACTTCTAAGAAACACACACCTGCTATGTGTCCTAAACATGTTGCTGATGTTGATGTTCTGTATCCTCTGTAGGTGGCCCATCCCTGCAGGACATGGAGGCGGCCCATGAGGAAACTCGCCCAATTAGCCCATCTCATTGAGCAATACAAGCGTGCCCATCCACCTCTGCCCCTCTAGAAGGCCAGCCTCATACTCACGTGTGATGTGTCATTTTTAATTTTTACCCAAGTTTATGGGTTTTTTCTAAAGACTTTTTATATTTAATGGACCCTGTTGGTCCAGTGTTGTGATAAAAAATACTGTGTTTAAAACCATGGCCCCTTGTTAAGTGTTTTTGTGAATGTATGTAGATGTTTAATATTTGTTACCCCTGTAACGGGGTTTTACCCCATACTATTATTACGTAAGGAAGGTTGACACAATGCCACAAGTACATATTTGTGTTCTCAAATGTGTTTATTTGTCATATTTAAGAGATGCATGTCTCAGTATGGTGTACCACAAACATATGGTGACATAATGTCTGATTCAGGGGTACATAAGCACTGGGGACATATGTACGGCACCCAGGGACAGGCCTTTGTGGTGACACTGTATGGTGCCTCCATATACATGTATTTCAGTACACATATTCTGTACACACACATGGACAAGGAAATGTTAGGTGATCAATATATATGGGCCACATAACTGCAAACACACAAATATCTGTGCACACACATACTTGGTCAAGGCTCCAATATTCTCCTGACCAACAAAACAAGAGTAAGTTTATTAGCCAACGGAGTAGCACAACACACATAACATAAAAGCGCCATACAGATTCACTGTAGAATTAATCGACACGCGAGCGCCGTGTTTTGCCTTGTTGCCCACGCCAATGCGTCTAGCAATAATCCGCGACACATCACACGAGAGTTGACTAAGCACCGAGCCAATACGCACATGCATGCTTACATTTAACAATGTGGCGCGCCTCACTTCCCATAGAGATATAATGGATGACTTTGAGTTTCACATTTACCGCTGAAAGTGAGGCGCTATTCTCATTGGTCGCCGGCAGCACACAGCGACCAATGAGAATAGCACCTCACTTCCCATAGAGATATAATGGACGACTTTAAGTTTCACATTTACCGCTGAAAGTGAGGCGCTATTCTCATTGGTCGCCGGCAGCACACAGCGACCAATGAGAATAGCGCCTCACTTCCCATAGAGATATAATGGACGACTTTGAGTTTCAAATTTACCGCTGAAAGTGAGGCGCTATTCTCATTGGTCGCCGGCAGCACACAGCGACCAATGAGAATAGCGCCTCACTTCCCATAGAGATATAATGGACGACTTTGAGTTTCAAATTTACCGCTAAAAGTGAGGCGCTATTCTCATTGGTCGCCGGCAGCACACAGCGACCAATGAGAATAGCGCCTCACTTCCCATAGAGATATAATGGACGACTTTGAGTTTCAAATTTACCGCTGAAAGTGAGGCGCTATTCTCATTGGTCGCCGCCAGCACACAGCGACCAATGAGAATAGCGCCTCACTTCCCATAGACATACATAGCGGTGTTTCGAGCGATGCATGGCCGGGCCCTTGGTTGGATTTTCGGCCACGGCGCTCGGCTGTCGTCGGTCGTCGCCGGCTCATGAAACTCGCAATGGACCTACGTGCCGGAGTGACCGCGGCTGCAACGACTCACCTATCTATCTTTCTATCTATATCTATCTATATCTATCTATATCTATCTATCTCTATATCTATCTATCTATCTATCTATCTATCTATATCGAAGCGGCCATTGCAAGCCGTTGCAGGGGCGAGTCTCCCGCCCCGGCGACGACCGACAAGCGCCGAGCGCTGTGGCCGATAATAGAACCAAGGGCCCGGCCATAAATTCCTCTAAACACCGCAATGTATCTCTATGGGAAGTGAGGAGCTATGCTGATTGGTCGGCGCAGCACACAGCGACCATTCAGCATAGCGCCCCACTTAAGCGGGAAATTTGAAACTCAAAGTCCTCCATTATATCTCTATGGGAAGTGATGCGCTATTCTCATTGGTCGCTGTGTGCTGCCGGCGACCAATGGACGACTTTGAGTTTCACATTTACCGCTGAAAGTGAGGCGCTATTCTCATTGGTCGCCGGCAGCACACAGCGACCAATGAGAATAGCGCCTCACTTCCCATAGAGATATAATGGACGACTTTGAGTTTCAAATTTACCGCTGAAAGTGAGGCGCTATTCTCATTGGTCGCCGGCAGCACACAGCGACCAATGAGAATAGCGCCTCACTTCCCATAGAGATATAATGCACGACTTTGAGTTTCAAATTTACCGCTGAAAGTGAGGCGCTATTCTCATTGGTCGCCGGCAGCACACAGCGACCAATGAGAGTAGCGCCTCACTTCCCATAGACATATAATGGACGACTTTGAGTTTCAAATTTACCGCTGAAAGTGAGGCGCTATTCTCATTGGTCGCCGCCAGCACACAGCGACCAATGAGAATAGCGCCTCACTTCCCATAGAGATACATAGCGGTGTTTCGAGCGATGCATGGCCGAGACCTTGGTTCGATTTTCGGCTATGGCGCTTGGCTGTCTGTCGGCGCCGGGCCATGAAACTCGCAATGGACCTACGTGCCGGAGTTACCGCGGCTGCAACGACTCACCTATCTATCTATCTATCTATCTATCTATATCTATATGTATATCTATATGTATCTATCTATATCTATCTATATCTATATGTATATCTACCGTATATACTCGTGTATAAGCCGACCCGTGTATAAGCCGACCCCCCTACTTTTGCCCCCAAAAACTGGGAAAACTTATTGACTCGCGTATAAGCCGAGGGTGGACTCCAGCACAGGTATACAACCCCCAGCAGTGAGGTATACAGCCCCCAGCAGTGTGGTATACAGGCCCTCCCAGTGGTATACAGGCCCCAGTAGTATCATATACAGCAGGCCCCCAGTGGTATACAGCAGGCCCCCAGGGGTATACAGCAGACCCCCAGGGGTATTCAGCAGGCCCCCAGGGGTATATACAGCAGGCCCCCAGTGGTATATACAGCAGGCTCCCGGGGGTACATACAGCAGGCCCCCGGGGGTACATACAGCAGGCCCCCGGGGATACATACAGCAGGCTCCCGGGGGTACAAACAGCAGGCCCCCGGGGGTACATACAGCAGGCCCCCGGGGGTACATACAGCAGGCCCCCGGGGGTTTATACAGCAGGCCTCCGGGGGTACATACAGCAGGCTCCTGGGGGTACATACAGCAGGCCCCCGGGGGTACCCAGCAGCCCCCTGGGGGTATCCAGCAGCCCCCTGGGGGTACCCAGCAGCCCCCAAATGCTGGCACTCTCCCCCCTTGTAAGGGCCCCCCCCCCGCTGCTTATATTACCATCCCGGTCTTCTGCTCAGCGCCGCTCCTCGGTGCTCTGTCCTCGCTGCTCCCGTCCTGCTACATCCGGGATCGCCGGCCGTCGCGCGGTGACGTCATATGCCTGCGACGGCCGGAGATCCCGAATGCAGCAGGACGGGAGCAGCGAGGACGGAGCACCGAGGAGCGGCGCTGAGCAGAAGCCCGGGATGGTAATATAAGCAGCGGGGGGGGCCCTTACAAGGGGGGAGAGTGCCAGCATTTGGGGGGCATATATGCACTGCTTCCCCCTGC
The DNA here is from genome assembly GCA_033576535.1 of Allobates femoralis. Classification (NCBI taxonomy): domain Eukaryota; kingdom Metazoa; phylum Chordata; class Amphibia; order Anura; family Aromobatidae; genus Allobates; species Allobates femoralis. Next base: position 858,927,731 of record JARQOC010000003.1, on the reverse strand, counting down.
CGCTGATTGACAGGGGGAAGCAGTGCATATATAATGAGCGGCCCCACGTGACGGGGCTGCTCATACAGCGGCCTCCCCCTGCCTCCTCCAGCCTCCACAGCCACCACCACGCAGCCTACCGTATAGACCCGTGTATAAGCCAAGGGGGAGACTTTTCAGCCCAAATTTTGGGCTGAAAAACTCGCCTTATACACGAGTATATACGGTATATATCTATATCTATCTATCTATCTATCTATCTATCTATCTATCTATCTATCTATCTATCTATCTATATCTATCTATATCTATCTACAGTGCCTACAAGTAGTATTCAACCCCCTGCAGATTTAGCTGGTTTGATAAGATGCAAATAAGTTAGAGCCTTCAAACTGCAAACGAGAGTAGGATTTATTAACAGAAGCATAAATCTTACAAACCAAAAAGTTATGTTGCTCAGTTGAATTTTTATAAATTTTAAACATAAAAGTGTGGGTCAATTATTATTCAACCCCTAGGTTTAATATTTTGTGGAATAACCCTTGTTTGCAATTACAGCTAATAATCGTCTTTTATAAGACCTGATCAGGCCGGCACAGGTCTCTGGAGTTATCTTGGCCCACTCCTCCATGCAGATCTTCTCCAAGTTATCTAGGTTCTTTGGGTGTCTCATGTGGACTTTAATCTTGAGCTCCTTCCACAAGTTTTCAAATGGGTTAAGGTCAGGAGACTGACTAGGCCACTCCAACACCTTGATTTTTTCCCTCTTGAACCAGGCCTTGGTTTTCTTGGCTGTGTGCTTTGGGTCGTTGTCTTGTTGGAAGATGAAATTACGACCCATCTTAAGATCCTTGTTTGAGGAGCGGAGGTTCTTGGCCAAAATCTCCAGGTAGGCTGTGCTATCCATCTTCCCATGGATGCGGACCAGATGGCCAGCCCCCTTGGCTGAGAAACAGCCCCACAGCATGATGCTGCCACCACCATGCTTGACTGTAGGGATGGTATTCTTGGGTCATATGCAGTGCCATCCAGTCTCCAAACGTCACGTGTGTGGTTGGCACCAAAGATCTCGATCTTGGTCTCATCAGACCATAGAACCTTGAACCAGTCTGTCTCAGAGTCCTCCAAGTGATCATGAGCAAACTGTAGACAAGCCTTGACATGACGCTTTGAAAGTAAAGGTACCTTACGGGCTCGTCTGGAACGGAGACCATTGCGGTGGAGTACGTTACTTATGGTATTGACTGAAACCAATGTCCCCACTGCCATGAGATCTTCCCGGAGCTCCTTCCTTGTTGTCCTTGGGTTAGCCTTGACTCTTCGGACAAGCCTGGCCTCGGCACGGGAGGAAACTTTCAAAGGCTGTCCAGGCCGTGGAAGGCTAACAGTAGTTCCATAAGCCTTCCACTTCCGGATGATTCTCCCAACAGTGGAGACAGGTAGGCCCAACTCCTTGGAAAGGGTTTTGTACCCCTTGCCAGCCTTGTGACCCTCCACGATCTTGTCTCTGATGGCCTTGGAATGCTCCTTTGTCTTTCCCATGTTGACCATGTATGAGTGCTATTCACAAGTTTGGGGAGGGTCTTAAATAGTCAGAAAAGGCTGGCAAAAGAGATAATTAATCCACACATGTGAAGCTCATTGTTCTTTGTGCCTGAACTACTTCTTAATACTTTAGGGGGCCCAAACAGAATTCTGGTGGTTTGAGGGGTTGATTAATAAATGACCCTCTGAATTAACTTATAGCGCTTTAAAAAAAAAAAAAAAAAAATCAAAAAAGAAAAAAATGTTTGTGGCTGCAGAGCATTTCCCACTTCCAGGCTGATCTACAGTCCAAATGTCACAATGCCAAGTTAATTCCGCATGTGTCAACCAGCTAAATCTGCAGGGGGTTGAATACTACTTGTAGGCACTGTATATCTATATCTATACCTATCTATCTATATCTATCTATATCTATATCTATCTATCTATATCTATCTTTCTATCTATCTATCTCTCTATCTATCTATCTATATCTATCTATATCTATCTATCTATAACTATATGTATATCTATCTATCTATCTATCTATATCTATATCTATGTATCTATCTCTATCTATTTATCTATCTATATCTATCTATATCTATCTATATCTATATCTATCTATCGTGTTAGTGTTATAAAGAAAGCAGCACAGCTCCTTCAGGGTGCAATTCAGTCCAGCTTGATCCTCTCACTGCCTCCAATATTTAACAAACGACTGCAGCACTCCTTAGCTTTTGTTACCTATCGCCTTTATTGGGCCTTCAGGTGTATTTGGCAACGTTTCGGGACAATTCTCCCTTCTTCCAGCAGCAAGCCACAACTACAGCAAGGTTTTTTTATATACTTCCCTCCACCATATTTGCATAATGTTACAATCATCTCATTACCTTTACATTATGACACCTTATTACTTTATCATATGTATTAACATATCTCGTGATTTTGTGCCTTATAGTGCTCCACCTCCAGTGCCTATATTGCATTCCGTGTTATATCTCCTAATGCTTTGTTGCTAATACTTCTGTACATTAGCTCATTCTTATTGTTATTGTATTAATTCACATCATTACCTGCAGCTGATTGATATCATGACTTATAGCGGTTATTGTTTTCCTATCGTGCGCCGCGTCATCCGCCATGCTTCGGACGCCGGCGCATGCGCCTTGCGAGTTGTTTACGGTCGTCATTGGGGATATTCCGGATGTCCGCCTGACGCCATCTTTGGACTCGCGCGCATGCGCAATGCGCTTTCTAAAGCCTACACCCGCTCGTATCGGGTTATTTCCACATTGCATGCCTAATAACGTAAATGGTTCCCAACTTAGTATCAAGCATACTCCTATTATATTTACTGGACTAGAGTTTCTCCTCTGAGCTTGGCAAATTTCTTTGATTAATTATTTATTTTGAGTTGAATTCCTTCAGGGCAAAGTTTCAGCATGTCATTAACCCTTCACCCAGGGTTCCCCCGGTATAGCGTCCTCCAACGCTCATTCCAGGTTCACCTATTGGCCCACTGCGTACAGCTTTTACCCCGTTAGACAGCACGCTTGTCTTGGGATCAATAGGGTTCATTGACTTATAGCATCCCTTCTTCTTTGCAAAATCAATAATACTCCTTAATGTATTCTCATAAGATATTTATTCCATACCATCATCCTGATACAATTGTTGATAATTATTTAAAGAATCAAATCTTATCTCAAATTCTTTTGGTTATGCTGCAATATGTGGATTTTTTCTTGTATTTCGCTTTTCCCGCTATCACCTTCATGATATCTTTCAACCGTTACATCACCTGTTGGTGTATAAGACAGAACATGTTTCTATTAGCATAATTCAACATTTGGAAAATTATTATGGGTACATATCACATAAATTCTCATTCTCTAACTTATTAATGTACCGATTAGTGATTAGATTGTGACTAGTGCTCCTTACCTAATACTATATCTATCTATATCTATATCTCTATCTATCTATATCTATATCTATCTATCTATATCTATATCTATCTATCTATATCTATATATCTCTATCTATATCTATATCTATCTATATCTATTTATCTCTCTCTCTCTCCTTCTCCGTCTCTCCCCCTCCCTCTGTCCCTCTCTCCCCCTCTCCCTCTGTCTCTCCCTCTCCCTCTCTCTCTCTCTGTCTCTCTCTCTGTCTCTCTCTCTCCCTCTCTCTCTCCCTCTCTCTCTCTCTCCAGATTCTAGACTCCCGATTCTTTAGAATCGGGCTCACAGCTAGTTAATAATAATTGGTGTGTTTGTTTGCAACCAATCATACGTCTTCAAGGCGTCACACAACAACGCCTATCTCCGAGATGCGGGACAAAACAACGCCCATATCGCTAATATGGTTGCTCTGTGTGACGCGGATGCGGCCACCACCGACTTGATCCCCCGTTGGCCTTGGGCGATGCTCAGGCAATTTCCGGTCAGGTCATCGCCTGAGCGTCGGCAGAGTTGTCGCCCCATGTAAATAGGCGGCGGCAACCTTGGGCAACACGCAAAAACAGGCGCACGCACGTGCGTCGCCTGTGAAATCACCGGCGTTATGTCCTGGTGTGACGGTACCCTTATGGAGTCTCTAGATGTCCTCTCTTAAGTCGTTCAGGGTCTAATCTGTTCTCTTCTGTCTTTTCCACCCTCGCAGAGCTCTCCCGCCAGTCCTACCGTCTGTGTCTAGAAGACAAGGCCTGTACTCTAGCGGTCCGGACGGGGCCCAAGGATTAAAGCCTCCGCCACCGGAATTCTGTCTGTGCCTTTTAGTGCCTTCTAGTGTCCTGAATAGGTTCTTAGTCCTGAGGGGCGAGGTACCTTGTGGTGCTGTCAGCAACCCGGTCTCTATGGGCCTGCAGCTCGTCGGTTTTGCGGTCAGGGCTAAACTCCTGGCCGCCTCGGCTTTCCGTGTCGCCGGTGCTCCCTCAACGTGACCAGCCGGCTCCTACCAGTCCTGGCCCGTTGCCTTCTGTCCTGGGCCCCCACTTGAAGATGGGGCTCCCTCCTGTTGGCAGTGCTGTCAGGCCTGCCCTTCCTGACTGCCTTCCCAGCACTAACTAACTGTCAACTGTCACTCTCTTCTGCATCTACCCCTAGGCTCTACCCCCTTTTGGGACCTACCAAAGTACTGGTCCCCCCTATACTAGTGGTCTATTCCTAGGCGTGTGCACTTTCAGACTCCACAGGTTTAAACCCTGAACTAGCAACTTACAAAGGATTATACATTTTGTTGTCATACTGTAATACCTCCCTGTGGCGCCTAGCCGCAGGGGCGCCACAATTCTCTATCATCCTCTACGATTCTCTATGATCCTCTGTGATCCTCTATGATTCTCTGTGATCCTCTATGATCCTCTATGATTCTCTCTGAAATATCGTCACACCGGGTATTACGCCCCTAAAGCAGGGCGAGGAGGACTAGGATTAGTTATCACACCCATCGGGGTGTCATAATGAGCAGCTAAGGAGGGCTTAGAGTCTCACAGGGAACGCCCTGTGAGACTTATTCAGGGACAAGAAGTCGCACATATGTAAGTGCATAATGTTGATTTTTGCAATGTTATAGAACGCATTATTTATAGAAAAGGAGCACTAATATTGATATGTCATGGTGCAGGGACAGGTATTAATAGGGTTGGGGGTGATTTGGAGGGGTCAGGTCTCCTTTAAGTCTTTGGTACCTCTTGGCGTCTTGGACCTAGCTTTGGGACAGTGGTTAGGCTCCTCGGTGGGTGTCGTGGCTCTCTTATGAGGGCCCACAACGCGCTGGTCTGCGGTTTGGGATAAATCTAATCAAACCTCCTTGGCTACAGTTTTACCGGTGTGACCTCGGCACTCCAGACGGCTCCGACCAGACCTGGAGTGTCCCCTTCTCATCTGGGTCACCTCCGCTCCTTACAGGTGCCCTCTCCTCAGGACAGCAAGGTCCCCTGCGTCCGTCCGTTGTCTCTCTCTGTCACCGTCTGACTGACTTGTGTCTTAACTGTCACTCATGTCTCCCAATCACCTAAGCTCCACCCCCCCCTGTGGCATCCCACCAGAGGGGTGTCACAATTCTCTATGATCCTCTCTTATCCTCTATGATTCGCTATGATCCTTTATGATCCTCTATGATTTTCTATGATCCTTTGTGATTCTCTATGATCCTTTATGATCCTCTATGATCCCCTATGATTCTCTGTGATCCTCTATGATCCTCTATGTTCCTCTCTGATTCTCTATGATTCTCACTGATCCTCTATGTATCTTCTCCTCTTGTAACTTGTCCTCTCTCCGGTCACGTCCTCACTGTTGAGCTGTATCTTCTCCTCTTGTCCTCTCTCCGGTCACGTCCTCAGTGTTGAGCTGTATCTTCTCCTTTTGTCCTCTCTCCGGTCACGTCTTCAGTGTTGAGCTGTATCTTCTCCTCTTGTCCTCTCTCCGGTCACGTCCTCAGTGTTGAGCTGTATCTTCTCCTCTTGTCTCTTGTCCTCTCTCTGGTCACGTCCTCATTGTTGAGCTGTATCTTCTCCTCTTGTCTCTTGTCCTCTCTCCGGTCACGTCCTCAGTGTTGAGCTGTATCTTCTCCTCTTGTCTCTTGTCCTGTCTCCGGTCACGTCCTCAGTGTTGAGCTGTATCTTCTCCTCTTGTCTCTTGTCCTCTGTCCGGTCACGTCCTCAGTGTTGAGCTGTATCTTCTCCTCTTGTCTCTTGTCCTCTCTCCGGTCACGTCCTTAATGTTGAGCTGTATCTTCTCCTCTTGTCTCTTGTCCTCTCTCCGGTCACGTCCTCAGTGTTGATCTGTATCTTCTCCTCTTGTCTCTTGTCCTCTCTCCGGTCACGTCCTCAGTGTTGAGCTGTATCTCCTCCTCTTGTCTCTTGTCCTCTCTCCAGTCACGTCCTCAGTGTTGAGCTGTATCTTCTCCTCTTGTCTCTTGTCCTCTCTCCGGTCACGTCCTTAGTGTTGAGCTGTATCTTCTCCTCTTGTCTCTTGTCCTCTCTCCGGTCACGTCCTCAGTGTTGATCTGTATCTTCTCCTCTTGTCTCTTGTCCTCTCTCCGGTCACGTCCTCAGTGTTGAGCTGTATCTTCTCCTCTTGTCTCTTGTCCTCTCTCCGGTCACGTCCTCAGTGTTGAGCTGTATCTTCTCCTCTTGTCTCTTGTCCTCTCTCCGGTCACGTCCTCAGTGTTGAGCTGTATCTTCTCCTCTTGTCTCTTGTCCTCTCTCCGGTCACGTCCTCAGTGTTGAGCTGTATCTTCTCCTCTTGTCTCTTGTCCTCTCTCCGGTCACGTCCTCATTGTTGAGCTGTATCTTCTCCTCTTGTCTCTTGTCCTCTCTCCGGTCACATCCTCAGTGTTGAGCTGTATCTTCTCCTCTTGTCTCTTGTCCTCTCTCCGGTCACGTCCTCAGTGTTCAGGATCGGGGCAGTGAGGATTATTCTGCTCCCTCCAGTGGAGGATTATTGGGATTATTGTGTTTTCTCTTATTACATTTTTCTGGTGATTTTTCCTGTTTCGCTGTTTACAGATCTAATTAATTTGTTTTATATTTCGATCGAACAGTTCTGATTGCAGCGATACCAGATATTGGAATTTTTTCTTGTTTTATTTTCAATTCGTCAAAAGGAGGCGATTTGAATGCGTTTTTTCTTTAATTTTTTTAAAACTTTATTTTGTTTTTTACATTTTCCTGTTTTTCCTCTTAGGGGCCTTGAAGCTGCGATCATCTGATCTCTTGTGCTGTACAGAGCATCAGCCTCAGGATCATCATCACCAGCCTCAGGATCATCATCAGCCTCAGGATCATCATCAGCCTAAGGATCATCTTCATTAGATAAATTGGTAAATATCTATAAAGGCCCCGTCACACACTACGATATCGTTAACGATATCGTTAGTGCGGCACGGCTTTTTGGGTGGAGCAACGACGTCGTAATGACGTTGTTGCATGTGACAAGTGCAAACGACCAGCGATAATCGGACAGATGATTGATGGGAGATTTGTGAACCGGACCTTAAACCAAACGATGAGCGTTCATTCAACCTGCAGCATCGATAACTATGTCGTTAACGACCTCGCCTATTGAGAAGTGAAGGATGTAGGCGAGCTAATGACTGCAAGTATCGTTCGCTTGTTGTGGAATCGTTGCTACGTCGTTAAAGCTATCTGTAGTGTGACATTTCTCTAGCGATCATTGAACGTCGTTCAAGCGATATAGGTCAAGTCGGATCGTTCGTCCATTGAAGTGTGAGACAGGGCCTTTACTGAGAGTCAAGATGGAGCTGGAACATGGGATGGCTGCTCAGGACAAATAAACAAATATACTGACTACTGCCAGGAACGACCGGGACACGTGTGATATGGACGGTGATAAACTCAAAAGTGGTAAAGGACTTCACTCTGATCAATGATCACTCAAGATGCAGCGACAACAGCAGTCAATAGGAGAAAAGCTAGGGGCAAATCAACAATGAAGAAAAGGTTTTGGTACCGTGTTTGCCAGTTGAGAAAGTGCTGATTGCTCTCAGTGGGAGAAACAAGATAACGATCTTGTAGTTGTGATACCTTTTGGCTAACAGAAATAAAATAAGTGATGTTACAAGGTGAGCTTTCGAGACATTTTAGGTCCTGGAAGAGGTCTTCACATCAAGGAACATTTCACTGGGGGTGAACACACGGCTCATACATAGTCTGGTATATTCTGTAGTAACATATGGAAGAGAAACCTGGACAATAAACAAGACATTAGAAGAATTATCACGTTTGAATTGTGATGCTGGAGAAGGATGTTATCAATACTATGAATGACAAGAAGAACAATAATCAACCAGACATGTCACTGGAAGGAAGGATCTCCAACATACGATTTGTCTACACATCATAGGAATAGCAATCACTGGAGAAGACATTATGGTGCGAAGTATAGAAGGAACAAGGCAAAGTGGAAGACCAGGAACCCAATGGATTGATACAATTAGGATAACAGTGAAGAAAACCCTGGTGGACCTACGTAGGCTTGGAGAATATCCTAGTGGACCTACCTAGGCTTGTAGAAGACCATGGTGGACCTATCTAGGCTTGGAGAAGATCCTGGGGGACCTATCTTGGCTTGGAGAAGACCATGGTGGACCTATCTAGGCTTGGAGAAGACCATGGTGGACCTATCTAGGCTTGGAGAATATCCTGGGGGACCTATCTTGGCTTGGAGAAGACCATGGTGGACCTATCTAGGCTTGGAGAAGACCATGGTGGACCTATCTAGGCTTGGAGAAGACCATGGTGGACCTATCTAGGCTTGGAGAAGATCCTGGGGGACCTATCTTGGCTTGGAGAAGACCATGGTGGACCTATCTAGGCTTGGAGAAGACCATGGTGGACCTATCTAGGCTTGTAGAAGACCATGGTGGACCTATCTAGGCTTGGAGAAGATCCTGGGGGACCTATCTTGGCTTGGAGAAGACCATGGTGGACCTATCTAGGCTTGGAGAAGACCATGGTGGACCTATCTAGGCTGTGCAAGATCAATATCCCTACAAAACGTTCATCCATTAAATCGCCGTTGCTCGAGATTGAATTGAAGGTCGGTAAATAATAATAATCTCTTGAATATTTATTTCTTTTATCATATTATGCTCTGTATTGTAAGGATAATACTGGATGTGATTTTGTGTTATTCTCCTCACTGTTGTGTAACAGGTATAACATTTACCCGATAGTGAACTCACTCACATTGTGAGAAATTGTACAGACTCATCTGACACAATAAATGAAATCCCGGCTCCCTCAGATGGATTGAGGCAGGAGGTTACACAAAATGGGTTTATAACAGAGGAAACATATTGCACTTTTCAAGAAACGTAAAGATTGAATAACTAAAAATAACAACACTGAGGATAATTACATTAAATCCAAACCAGTATTATCCTTACAATACAGAGCACAAGATGATAAAATAGAAAAGATATTGAATAGATATTTACTAGTGATGAGTGAATATACTCGGCACTATTCAGTACTCACACAGGTATTACGGTATTCATGACACTTGTTACTTGGCGCATATTTTGGTCCTCACCTGACGATAGTCGAGTGACTCGCCCGGCAAACTAAGGCTGTAAAAGAATGAAGGTCGCACACCCGGCTGCACAGTAACGACAGGGACCCTTTTGGGGTAAGATTAAATGGACAGATCCAGGTGCACGGTGACCACTGATTACATTATTTTATGAACCCACAGAGCCGGCTGCACACTGGCAAGAGATAACATTTACTTATCAGCAGGGTCTGTGGCCTTAGTTGTTAAGTGGTGAGACATCCGGCGTAGTCTTGCTACTGACACTCTCATCGCCTTTGTGCACCTTCCCAGTGCTGTTTACATTATTATTCATGGGTCCTGAAGCATTTCTTCTGAAAAAATGATTGTTCAAAGCAGCCAGTGTTATGTGAATACGACAGTGAGGAATAATGGTATAGCACTGTGTTCTGATTGTTGTCATTCATGGGGTCAAGTGTAAGGCTAGGACCACACTAATGTTGTGGAGTATGTCCAGGGTGGGGGTCTGTCAAAACGCAGGATTTCGGCAGCATTACCGTAGTGTAACGCTGCCTTAATACTGCCAATAGAATCCTATGGGTGACGAACTCCCGAGCGCATTCATGCGCAGGCATGAAAGTGCTGGAGTTTGAAATCTTGCGTTACTTCGTAGTGCACAGGAAAGTTGTGTTTTCCTGTACACTACGAAATAGCGCGAGATTTCAAACTCCAGCACTTTCATGCCTGCGTATGAATGTGCTCGGGAGTCCGTCACCCATAGGATTCTATTGGCAGTATTAAGGCAGCGCTACACTACGGTAATGCTGCTCTAATGTTGCAGGAATCCTGCTTTTTGACGGACTTCCCCCTGGACGTAGGCCACAATACTACTGTGACCTTAGCCTAACAATTTAGTCAATACTTAAGGAACCTGATCGTGTAGGACTGAACAAATGAAGACAAGGATTTGTGTTAAAGTCTGTATTCACACGTGCAGTAAGTTACAAGTTCAGGTATTGGTGAAAGCAAATGGTGATGAAGGAAAAGCAAGTCTATGAAGTTAGGCCGGGTTCACACCATGATTTTTTCAGGTCTGGGGCTGCCTGGTGTGAACTCGATTTTGATCTAATGTATGCCTATGGGGCCGGATGGCAGTGATTTGCCATCCGGTTTTGTCCCTGTCAGGCAGCATCAGGCTGCATTCAATTTTGGTCCTGGACACAAAATCGCAGCTTGCAGGATTTTTGTGTCTGGGGCAAAAATCTGACAAAATCGGATCCTGCTGGATCCCAGATCTGGTGCGATCCAGCGCCCCCTAACATAGGAGTCTATGGGCACCAAATCGCACCGGATCTGACAGAAAATCGGATCCGGACGGCGGGTGCTGAATGTAGCCTTAAACAGTGCAATCCACTCTGCAACTGAGCAGAAAAGGCCTGTGTACACTTTGGCACCTTCACACACCCCCACCATATATGCAACATTGTGCCAGTTGCCACTTCACATCGCCAGCACTTACTAGGGATTGAAGGAGTAAAGGGGCCGTCACACGCATCAATATTACGTGCAATATCGCTGCTGCACGTGACATTGCAGCGATATTGATGCGTGTGACAGGGCGCATCAACCAGCGATAAATCGCTGGTTGATGGTCACCAGGTTTTCGGACTAGACCGAAAACCTGGCGATGGTCGCCCGGTGGACACGCAGCATTGCTGCGTGTGACATAGGGACGCGCGATCAGCCAGCTCCCAGTGCCTCTCAGCAAGTGCTGGGAGCTGGTATCCATGGTAAACTGCGGGTAACTAGGCAGCGCACTATGCCCGATACCCGATGTATACCTTCGTTACCAGCCTTCTCTGCTCACCGACTGGTATCCAAGGTACACAGCGGGTAACTAGGGACCCGGTGTCGGTGCGGGAGATTTGAAGAAACAGCTGATCTGACAGCTGTTTAAATCTCCCATGCCGACATCACATATTCGGTGTTGGCATCGGCGGGAGATCAGCTGTGGTCGGGAGGAGGAGATCTCTGCCGCTGATCTCCTCCTCCAGGCCGCCCCCGGGACAGCTGATTGGCTGGCCGGGCTGCATACTAATGTGAATGCATGCGGAGATTCTCTGCTGCGTTCACATCATTATGGGCTGCGTTTGCGTCTGCATGTCATACGCATGCAGACACAAACGCAAATGTGAAGCCAGCCTTACCGCCCTTATAAATTTTAGGAACAAAGGTGTGACTCAATCTGGGATGAAGCAAGCAAGCGAGGGGGCATCCACATTTATTTGCAGATCTATAAAAATAATTTTTAGATTTCTCTATCTGGCGGGTATACTTGAGGTCAAGCAGCTCTTTTAGCTCAAGGTGTTTCTTAAGGATATCTCCCTTAACGGTGTTGGACATTGTTTGTTTATGTGCTGTTTCCAGTCTGCTAATCTGTTTGTGAAGGTCCTTAATCTGTTCAGCCCTGTTCTTTTTAAGGCGAAATCCATGTTTAATCAAGATTCCCCTTAAAATACAATTCAGCTATTTAAGAAGCTGTGAGGTCTCATCTGTAGCGTGAATTGAATTTCTATATGTTTAAAGCCGGAAATATGGCAAAAGGTTGAAAAGTTCAAGGGGGAAGGGGGTCAAATACTTTCACAACACACTGTATATATATATATATATATATATATATATATATATATATATATATATGGACCATGGCTCATCCCAAACTGAATGCCCGAGCTCCTTATTCGTGGACGGAACACTACTCAGACAACACAGGGTGAGGGAACCACAATAATAACGCCTTATTGGATTCCCAACAGTTAACCGCATTTAACAACTAGCAAAACACAAAATGTAACGGGCAACAGATTCTCACCCTTCTGCTGGCTCAACAGGGATTAGAATATTCATGTCTCAGAGCTTCCAGGGCTACTTACCCTAAACCAGCAGCACCCCGCTGTTGGCATGCACCCACCGAGAAAGGAATAATGCCAGATTTAGGAAGCTGAGCTAGCACTGCAAAGTCTGTAGCCAGGTGACTGGAATGTCCCAACCTGTTTTGCTTTCTTATGTAGCCTTTGATATCCCAACCAAATCCTAACATTCGGTGCTAAAGTCCTTGTGGTGATATAATCCAGGTTCTGATCCCCTTTGTCGGCACCGAAGTTCCTAGGCCTGGGATTATGGCCTGGCAATCGGAGCCTAGATTAGTCTCGTGCACCTCTAGTCGGGACTGAAACAAAACAAATCACTCTGGTTAATGAACAGGTCTGCTCATATTCCCCCTGACCACTCAATTCAAACATTGGGAACTTCATGATTGGTTTGCTAAGACTGTGCTCTCATTGGCTAGATTTCAAGCCGCATACATAATATCTGTATTGTATTGATAGCAGGGGAGACTCAAAGATATAATTTACATAGAATCTAAAGGTACATATAGTAATACAATGGGAGGTTAGCATAACTAAGTTCTCTGAGCCTCTGACCTTCTCTGACAAAGGGTGAGATAATTACATTACAAACATTAAACACTAGCAGGCTCCTAAAAGTGTTGTAGGAACAATGAGTGGCTTATCACAAGGTAGCAAACAAAATACAAATATTGTCTGGCTACATAAGAAACCATCCTATGTTATACGTTAACCCTTTCATGACCGAGCCTATTTTGACCCTAAAGACCTTGGCATTTTTGTCATTTCTGGCCAGTGCCCCATTATGAGGTTATAACTCTGGAACGCTTTAACGGATCCTAGGGATTCTGAGATTGTTTTTTCGTGACATATTTGGCTTCATGTCAGTCAATAAATTTTGCGTTTATTTGTGAAAATATAAAAAATTTGGGAAAAATTTTGCAATTTTCAAATTTTGAATTTTTATTCTGCTAAACCAGAGAGTTATGTGACACAAAATAGTTAATAAATAACATTTCCGAGGGGGCGTGTCCTGGCCATGGAGGGAGCAGTGCACTAGAAACTGAGCTCCGTCTCCCCGGCCACTTCAATGAGACAATAGCGTCTTCCACCCCGGCTTTCCTGGCTCCTCATGCCGGCGAAAAGGAGGAGCAGACACCCGGCAACCACCCCGGACCCTCAGATCCCGAATCCGGGCACCATAACCCGGTATTTAAGAAGCTCCAACAGGCCCCTGGTCCCTACAGCAGGCTCCAAGATGGCCGCGCCTGTAGCTGCACAGCCTGTCTCTGTACACAGTGAGGAGGGAGAAGCGCGCTCCGGATCCTCTTCTCAGCCATCCTCTGCCTCCAGCGCGTTACCCAGCACCTACATATGGAAGGACACATGTGGAGCGGAGCCCGGTGAGTCTGGTGAGCCCGAGACCCGGGTGGGGGATGTGATCTCTGAAGGAGCAGCGCGCTCCTCCACAGACAATTCAGTGGCTGGGAATGATATGGGAGCTGTCCTAATGGGAGAAAATCATAGAAGCAGCAGGGGCTCAGTGACTGAGGTCACAGAAGGATATGGAGAAAACTTCACTTGTGGATACTCACAGATGAAAAATCCATGTGTGGCTTATGGCCCCTCCGTGGGCTTCATTCAGGCAGACAGTACCCCAGATAGGGAAGTGCATTCCCCTGCCAGACCTTCACAAGAGGGGGCACTGCAGCAGAGTCAGACACTTTTCACTAATGTCCATTCTGAATCTCTGTGCACAGGATTGGAGTTACCAATATCTAAGTCATACCTCCCTATGAATAAAAAGGACGTCACATCCCCTAATTCCTCAATACCCCTTGCTGATCAGACAAAGGCTGCTGGAGACTCCCCAACCTCGGAGGGAGATATGTGGGAATCCTTTAAGGCACGAATAATGAACATACCCACTAGAGAAGAACTGTCCGATTTTATATTTAAAGTGGAATCCTCCCTTAAATCTACGACAGCATCACTACGAGGCGAGGTCCAGGTGATATCAGATAAGGTATCCCGGACCGATACCACTGTTGAGGACTTAACTAAACGAGTCCAGGCCCTGGAGGAGGAGATGTCACTACAGAGATCCCAACAGGAAGCCTTTTTGGATTCTCTGGAGGACCTTGAAAATAGGGAGCGGAGGCAGAATATACGGATTCGGGGCCTTCCAGAGTCTGTGACTCCATCTGAATTGTGGTCCACTTTAAGAGACTTATTTAACGATATCCGAAACACCCCTGCTGGGACTGTCATCGAGTTCGACAGAGCGCATCGTTCCCTTGGCCCTGTCCCCCCGGAGGGAGCGCTGCCACGTGATGTCATTTGCAGGTTCCACAGGTACCAAGTCAAGGAAGAAGTCCTTGTCAAAGCAAGACAGCGTGAGGGAGTGTCCTTCCAGGGGGCCCAGCTGCAATTCCTAGCAGACCTGTCCAGACGGACCCTTCAGAAGAGGCGCGCATTGAGGCCTCTTTTGGATCTTCTGCGTCAGAATCAGATGCTGTATTCCTGGGGTTACCCGTTCCGCTTACAGGTTCGCCGCGGTAACCAGCTGGTTTTTCTTTCTCATCCTCTGGAGGTGCGTGTCTTCCTTCAGGCCCTGGAAATACCCGATCCAGGCCTTTCGTTCCCAGATTGGCCGGCTTTCTCATTTGACGGTATGCTCCAGTCAAGACCTCGTCTGCCGTGGAATAACCGTAGAAGAAGAAACGGGAGAGGCAGAAACCGTAGACGCCGCAGACTCAGCGATGTGAGCAGATCTGAAGATGGGTGACTTTTGAGTTGTATTTGGGTTCTTGAGAGTTAACATATTTCTTCTTCTTTTTTGTTGCCATAACAGTTGGGACGAGAGACTCCATACAATGCTATGGGATGATGTGATGTTTTATACTGATAATTACCTTTTCATTTTAGGGATGTGTTTTACCCATTCCTTTCCGTACTTTCCCTCTTCTTCTCCATTCCTTTCTTCTCCCATTCTACTCCCTCCGCTTCATTCTGATAACATTTTTTGGTCAATGACTGCATATATTCATGCGCAGAGGTCCAAGGGTGGACTTTACTTCCTTTCCCTTTCTTTCGCTTTTTCCCATTCCCACTTGTTTCCCCTACCCTCTTTAAGTTTCCCACTTCAAATATAATTATTCCATCCCCTCTATACTCCCCCCTTCTCTATGATCCCTCATAAAATTATGCTTGGGTAAACGATTCCCTTTCTCACCATAAACTGATGGTACATATAGTAGAGAGTATTTCGTCCTGCCACTTGGTAAGATGGGGGCCTCTCTCCTTCCTTTTGCTATATGATATTTTCATTTGAATAAATAAGTTGCCTGATAGCCGGAATAACGATGCTATATTAGAGTTATGTTATTTAAATGTTTATGCTTTTGATGTTGGCCGGGGAGATGAATATCCTCGGTTGTTTGTAGTTTTTGTAATTACTTTTAGATCTGATACATTTACACTCTCTAGGTGTTTTATCCGGAGTGTGCTCTTGTCTAAGACTCCTTTCCATCGGAAAGGCATTCTCCCACGGGGACGTCACACATCCCTTTGAGTGTGACGCTGCTGTAAAGAACATTCCCCACGTGACGGTATTACCAGCCTCGCGTCAGTCCAGCGAGATATCTCTTTGCTAAACTCTTTTTAATTTATTCCTCCCCCCTCACCCTTTTTTTTTTTCTTTTTTTCCTCCTCCTCTATTCCGGGTGTTATTTCGGTCATTGACTCATCATCAGGTGGGTTCGATATGGCGGGCGGAACTTTCACAATAGGGTCCCTAAATGTCAGGGGTTTTAATACCCCCCAAAAGCGAAGTCACATTATTTCAGACATGCAGAAGAAGGGGGTACAGGTGTTGTTCCTTCAGGAAACGCACTTCAAGGAGGGCCATGTTCCGTCCTTTGGAGGAGGTCAGTTCACTGAATGGATACATTGCGTGAATCCCGAATCCAGATCCAAAGGTGTCTCTATAGCCCTTCATAGGAATTTGCCATATAAAATTTTGGATTCGGTGATTGACAAGGGAGGTCGTTACATCTTTCTCAAGTTGGAGATTTCTGGAACTCCATTGACTTTGGTCAATTGGTACCTTCCTAACAGGGAGCAGACAAGGGTATGTAAATCTCTCTTGTTGAAATTGGCAGATTTTGCGGAGGGGCGGGTCATCATCGGGGTGACTTCAACTTTGCCCTTGACCCTTCCATTGACACTACCTCTGGCAGGGGAGTGACACCTCGTAGGCGTGTAATGGCTCTCCGGAAACTTTTGCATAGACTCCAGTTGGTAGATATTTGGAGGATTCTTAATCCTACGGACAGGGACTATACTTTTTATTCGAGTGTACACGGCTCTTATAGTCGTATTGACCTGTTCCTGGTAAGCCATGGAATCCTATCTTGGACACCCAAAGCCTCTATAGGCAATATTGTCCACTCAGACCATAGTCCCATCTATTTGTCTATTGAGGTTCCCGGACTAGCTAAGAAACAGTGGTCGTGGAGACTAAACAGCCATCTTCTTTCCGATGCAGTCTGTCTAGAGGAATTAAAATCGGATATCGAGACATTCTCTCAGACACATGCTTCCGATGAGTCCTCCCCAACCATTAAATGGGAAGCCCTTAAATGCATTCTCAGAGGAACGCTAATCAAACATGGAACTAGAATCAAGAAACAACAATCTGACCAGATGAGTGAATTGCTCTCCCAGATTGACAGATTGGAGGGGACACATAAGGCCTCTAGAAATCATGGGGTGTTAGTTGAATTAACATCCAAGAGACTGGAACTAAAGAATTTACTAGACAGGAAATATGACAGACAAAAGGAAAGATCTAGGGCATTCTTTTATAAAAAAGCTAATAGTTGTGGAAGACCTTTAGCTAGACTCTTACATCCTCGAGGGGGCCCTGCATATATTTCCTCCATAAAGACACCAAAGGGTAAGATGGTGCACAGCACAGAGGATATAGCAGAGGTATTCCAAAACTTTTATGCTGATCTATATGCCTTGAGAGGAAAATTCGCCGACATGCATCCCGACGACATGCGAGCTAAAATTCAGGCATATATTTCTGAGGTGAATGTCCCGACTCTATCAGATGATGATGTTCTGTCCCTGGAAAGTGACATCACAGAAGAAGAGGTGGCGAATGTGGTCAAATCGTCCCCGACATCTAGGTGCTCTGGCCCGGACGGTTATACTCCTATCTTTTACAAAACCCTGATTGACAGCCTATTACCTCACATGCTCTCGGCATTTAAAGCTCTCATGGAGGGGGGCACCCTAACGTCGCAAGCCTTAGAGGCACACATTTGTGTGATTCCCAAACCAAACAAAGACCATTCTGAGGCGGCAAGCTTCCGTCCAATATCTCTGCTGAACATTGATGTTAAGATGTTCGCCAAGATTTTGGCGGACAGATTGTCTTTGAGGCTCCCCTCGATTGTCCACCTTGATCAAGTGGGCTTTGTTAAAGGCCGAGAGGCGCGGGACAACATCATTAGATCTTTTCTCCTGATTGAGAAGGCTAAGATGTGGAAGTCCCCTCTATGCCTGCTCTCTATAGACGCAGAGAAGGCCTTTGATAGAGTCCACTGGGGTTTTTTGTGGGAGGCGTTGAAGCACATTGGCCTGGGTAGTAAGTTTATGAATGGGATTTCCTCACTGTACTCCTGTCCCTCCGCCAAGGTACGCATTAATGGTAGCCTATCGGGTTCCTTCCCTGTCAGGAACGGAACTAGGCAGGGTTGCCCACTATCTCCCTTGCTTTATGTTATAGTCATGGGGCATTTGGCGAAAGCCATCAGGGACAATGGAGGCATACACGGGATTTCAGTGGGGGACAACCACCATAAGACGGCTTTATTCGCTGATGATGTCCTTTTATATGTCACTCGCCCCTCCGAGACCTTCTCCGCCTTGTTATCTGAGTTCAATAGATTTGGAGACCTTAGCAACTTTAAGGTGAATTATTCCAAATCCGAGGCGTTGAACGTATCTCTGTCTGCATCTGAGGTGGCCTCCCTTGCTGGAGGATTCTCCTTTCGGTGGAGATCAGGACATATTTCATACCTAGGTATAAATTTACCTGCTGATGTGCGCGAGGCCTTTCACTTAAACCACAAGGTTCTTCTGGAACGAGTGGGCGCTCTACTGGAAGCTTACAGACCCTTAAAGATATCTTGGTTGGGTAGAATTCATGTCGTGATGATGGACATCCTCCCAAGATTTTTATATGTCTTTCAAGCGGTGCCTATTTGGCCATGCGGGACGTTCTTTCGCACCGTTCGCAGATTGATATCCAGATTCGTCTGGAACGGGATGAAACCGCGAGTGGGCTACAGGGTTCTGTCCTCCTTGAGAGAGGCTGGAGGTGTTGGACTGCCGGACTTGCGACGATATTGTTTAGCTTCCATTCTTGTGCGTCTGCTAGATTGGCATTTCAAGGCGGACGCGAAACAATGGATTCAGATTGAACAGTTTGGTAGTTCTATCCCTCTATGCCACTTACAGTGGATCCCAAAGGAGGCCCTGACTCCGCCAGACCAACGATCCTACTTGACTGTTGAACTGCTGAGAGCATGGAGAGTGGCGTGGGTTGATTCGAACGGGAAAACAGTGGTTAGCTCCCTGACCCCGATCTTTTACAACCCGGCTTTTCCTCCGGGCATGACTCACCAAGTTCTCCTTCTGTGGCGAGCAGAGGATGATACCCGTGTGGGCCAGATTCTCCGTCGGGGCGATCTCCCTTCGTTTACCGACTTACAGACGTCTTCCCCAACCGTGAGGCTGAAGTGGTGGGAATATCTCCAACTTCGCTCCTTTGTACGTTCTCTACCCATCCGACGAGATCCCGAGGATACATTAACTCCACTTGAAAAATTATTTACATCCGAGCAGGGACCCTCTAGAGGCATTTCGGCCATTTATTATGTCCTCTCTAGAGCAGCAGTGACAGGAGCCCATAGTTATCAGCGAGCATGGGAGGCTGACTTAGGAAGGACGATAGATACTCAAGACTGGGAGAGATGTTTTCTGATGTCTCGCAAAACCTCAGGATCTTGTGAAGCACTGGAAAAGTGTTTCAAGATACGCCTCAGATGGTATCTCACCCCGGACAGGCTGCATCGGTTCTCCCCGACCAACTCCCCACTTTGTTGGAGATGTGGTCTTGAAGTTGGCACAATGATTCACATTTGGTGGAGCTGTCCCGGTATCAGTGACTTTTGGAAGAAAGTATTCCGTAACTATAATATAGTTACAGGCAGGCATGTGGAGGGTGCCCCCGAGGTGGCCCTACTCTCTTTGCTCCCTGGTTCATGGAAAAGACAGAGGAAAGACATCCTCCGGTTCTGCCTTTGTGCAGCACGCAATGTGATCCCCCGACACTGGAGGGAGCAGACACCTCCCTCTACTTTTGAGTGGTACACCGAGATGGAATCCCTCAGACGTTTTGAGGAGATTTCAGCCGAATTTTCTCAAACTCAAACAGAATATGTAAACACCTGGTCAGAATGGATCCTCTTCAAGGATGCCTCTAATTTTGGAGACATTTTTTCCTGAATAGTGTAACACCTGTACCGTTTCTGACCCTGTGCTATCCCTTCTTTCGAATTAAATGACACCCATTACATTCTAATTTTTTCCCTCATAACCCTCACTCACTTTTTGTACTACTACTTCATTTTCGATTTCTCCTATATATGATTTCTTTTCTTTCTCTTTCTTATTCCTTTTCTCTAGATTCTTGTAATATCACTTTGATATTTTCTCCCTCGCCTTCCCGTTGGACTGACGCGAGTTACAAATTGTTTGTATATGATTTAATACTAACTTTTTCCTCACTATATTTATAATTTTTTGGTTTCATTTGTTTAGAGATGGAACCTAACCTTATGGTTCTTTGAACATTAAAAGGGGAATTCCCCTTTATACCTGGGAGAGACTTTCTGAGACCAGTACTACCTAGAATTTAACTATAAGGTTTACGGTCTATTAATTTTCTATGTACCATTCTCCAAAGGAATTTTATTGTTCTATTTGTTTTACTGTACTATGTGTACATTCTTTAATTTAAAAATTTCTTTCAATAAAGATATATTTACAAAAAAAAAAAATAAATAACATTTCCCACATGCCTACTTTACATCAGCACAATTGTGGTAAAAAGATTTTTTGGGGTAGGAAGTTCAAAGTTGAACAGCAATTTCTCATTTTTCCAGCAAAATTTACAAAACCATTTGTTTAGTGACCAAAAGGAACTTATCTAGATGCATAGTGAGCACTTTGAGCCCCCAGGTGCTTCAAAAATTGATCGGTAAAAATGAAAAAGTACTTTTTTTTTCCATATATTTTTTAATTTTTCATTTTTACGGATTACTTTGTGAAGCACCTGGGGGTTCAAAGTGCTCACTATGCATCTAGATAAGTTCCTTGGGGGGTCACCCACTCACTCACTCATCCATCCATTCATTCATTCATTCATTGGCTGACCGGTGACTGTTCCGATAAAATAGATCCTAACATTTGTTGGGCAATTTTTTCCTGAGTACACAGATACCCCATATGTGCTCATAATCCGCTGTTTGGGCACACGACAGTGCTCGAAAGGGAAGAAACGCCATTTGACTTTTTGAATGGAAAATTAGCTCCAATTGACAGCGGACACCCTGTCGCGTATGGAGAGCCCCGTGAGCCTAAACATTAGAGCTCCACCACAAGTGACCTCATTTTGTAAACTAGATCCTCCAAGGAACTTATCTAGATGCATAGTGAGCACTTTGAACCCCCAGGGGCTTCACAAATGGATCCGTAAAAATGAAGGAAAGTACTTTTTTCAAAGACATTTTCTTTTAGTCTAATTTTTTTTCATTTTCACATGGGCAACAGGATAAAATAAATCCTAAAATTTGTTGGGCAATTTCTCCTGAGTACACTGATATTTCATATGTGGTCATAAACTGTTTGGGCGCATGGCAGGGCTCCGAAAGGAAGGAGCACCATTTGACTTTTTGAATGGAAAATTAGCTCCAAAAGTCAAATGGCACTGTTTACCGCGTTTGGAACTCCATTTGTAGATTATTGAAATCACTCAGGCCTTTATGAAATTTTTTCAACTTGACCTCCTTGATTTCAGTTTCCCACTTAGTAATATCATTGTCAACTTCACTTTCAAACTTTTAAGACTTCTGTTGACAGTCCCTCTTTAATCATCTCCTGTAATTCATCCATCCGACTCTCTAAGTGTTGGTCTTGTTTAGGAACTGTGGAAGTGTGGACCCTGACTGGGATCCCTGTATCACCCTGTTCCTAGAGTTACCTCTGAGCATGATGATGTTCAGGCCATCATACTTGCCCTTTGATCCTGACCAGCCCTAGGCTAAGAGCCCCTACCTCCAATTATGGACCGGGATAACCCAGCAACTCCAATTGAAGGGAACAACAGCAATAACACAGCTCAGCACAGCACATCCTCACTGCACGGGGTCCAAGTAGAGACTGAACTCTTCCTGCGACACCCAGTGGAAGGAAGTCAAACTTCTTAAAGGCTGAGGGAGTTTAACTTAGAGCGCTGACACACCCCTCCACCTGCAGAGCCGCACACTGCATAGACTACCGCAGCATTCTGGCATTAACTCTGAAAGATCGAAAGGATATAAACTCTGATTAAACTTCAGCAGGATTGCATGTGGACTGCAAAGCAGTCAACACATGACACCCTTAAAGCGTAACCAATCCTGCTACGGCACTTCCTACCAAGCCACAGCCACCCTGTGCAGCAGGGGTTCCCCCACCTTGGTGGTGCTTCTGTGGTGCCCCACTAGGTAGTCCACCACCAGAGGTACTGCACTCCTGGGAAGTAGTGCCTCCACTCTCCAGTTGCTGGGATGGTGCAGTCGAGCCCGAAACACATACAACTGTAGGCCCCTGGGACAGTGGGTGGACTCTGAGGAAGGGCCCAGGTCAAAAAAGGGGAACAAGTCAGTAGAGAGAGGAGAAGTAGAGGAGTGGAAGTCGGGGGTGTAGTGGCGGTGCAGTGCCGACTTCTGTGGGCTGGAGCACAACCACGCTCATCCACAGGAGGGAGAAGCCGACAGGTGGGAGAAGATGAGAGACCTTGGAGTGCGGATGAGACGTTGATCCCCGTACGCCCGAATCTGACAAAACGGAGGGACTAGTGGACAGGGACCGCCCCTGAACGTGGTGCGGAAGCTGCATGCCCGAGCCGTTAAACCGGAGGCTCCAAGCGTCTAATGGGAGCTGTGGCTGAACACCTGGCAACTTGGGGAAGGCGGCCGAAATAGAGAGCAGTGCCTCAGGAGTGGGGACATAAAAAAAAGCACTTGCAGCTGTCATTACTTGAGTTCTGTGCTGTGGAGGGAACTGAGAGCCTGACAGAGCGATGGCCCGCTCGCCTCAAAAGAGAACTACCCCATATAGTCGCTGAGAGAGGATGACCACCAGAGACAGGAACCTAGAGAGTGCAAAACGGCCACCGACCGTGGCTTGACTGTACTAACCCGGTGCTAGAGACAACGCTGAGGTTGACAAGGGATGTACAAGGCAGCCATGCTAAAAGAACTAAGTAAAAATAACAGAACTCCAGCTGTGGTGTGTGAGACTTTTATTAGCGGCGACCACCAGCTGCAGACGCCGCATGAGACATTAGGGTACTGATGACCTAGTGAACATCTGCCAAACTACGAACTGACTCCATCCCGCTGCCCTGGGGACCGCGCTCCCCCTGCGGGGAGTGGAACCATCCAAGCTGCCGGTCACCATCCCCAGAGGTTCTGAAGCAGCGGTGGCCGCCCTGTCTGCATACCGCAGGTGGCGTCACGAATACCCCTACTCCCCTCTGACTTTCCCTGTCATCTTCCCCCGTTTATTTACAATGACACTGGAAGGGTCACGGGACCGGGTCTCGGCCCTTGTCTGTTCCCGTGCAAAGAACCAAAAGAGGTGAAGAGAACGAGTATCCGCCCGGTTCCCAAGTCTTCCCCTGCCCTGGAGTGGGCATGTGAGTTCGATTAGTAGTGGGAGTAGTTGGACTAAATTATAATCTCACACGTTCTAGAATCACCCAATGCCATTGAATCGGGTCCCCGTCTAGTACCAATATATTTACAGACAGCCATTATTACAGGCTTCTCCCAGGATCCATCATTTTTTTCAGTCTCCTTGTTCTCTAATAACTTCACATCCTCACCGGACGTCTTTACTCCTCCTTCTGGCTCCGGCTCTCCATAACTGTGCCTTCTGCTGGCTGTGAAGTGAAACTACATCTCCCAGAAGCCCCTGCTTCTCCGATCCCACAGTTCTCTCCTGTGATCTGCTAATGGCGGTATGTAATTATTAGTTTAATAATATTTGTACAAAATAAATCTAAACCTTTTCTGTCCCCACCACCCTGTGTATAGGTTTATTATATTATGTGGGTATTTTAGATCTATTTACCCTATGTCTGTTTTCCTACTTTCCTATCTTTTTATTGCTCATAGCAACCAATCACAGCACGGCTTTCAATTCACCTGTTCTATTTAAAAAAATGAGAGCTGAGCTCTGATTGGTTACTGTGATAAAATGAAAGCTGTTTTGTGATTGGTTACTCTGATAAACTGAAATGAAAGCTGTTTTGTGATTGGTTACTCTGATAAACTGAAAGCTGAGCTCTCATTGGTTGCTGTGGTAAAACAGAAAATGAATATGGTAAAACAAAAGTTGACTGTGATTGGTTGCCGTGGTAAAACAAAAACTAAATATGATTGGTTGCTATGGTAAACTGAAAGCTGAGCTCTGATTGGTTGCTGTACTAAAATGGAAACTGACTGTGATTGGTTGCTCTGGTAAACTGAAAGCTAAGCTCTGATTGGTTGCTGTGAGGAGAGAATCCAGTTTCTCTTTCAGAAAGTACAGATGAAGGTAGGTTGTATTTGTTTTGTGTCTATTGGTCGGAGGCGGCCATTGTATCAGGTAAGG
Organism: Allobates femoralis; assembly: GCA_033576535.1. NCBI lineage: Eukaryota > Metazoa > Chordata > Amphibia > Anura > Aromobatidae > Allobates > Allobates femoralis. The sequence goes on along the minus strand of JARQOC010000003.1, from coordinate 858,903,292 downwards.
ACAGAAATATCCTCTCTTTTGATGAGTGTCTGGTACTTCTGTGCTTTCTATATGACATCTATCGTAGTCAGAGGAGGAAGGTGCTTCCTCCCTGGACAGCAGCAGTCAAGGCTTTGCAATAATTGAGGGCTCCATTGGAGCTTTCGCATTGGGGCCCATGAACTTCATGTTACACCATTGAGCAGACGCGTTTTGGGCCCATAACCCAGAGGTCGATTGATTGAAACCATCCTCTGCTAAGATGTCTCTAATACATTGCACTAAAAACTCTTCTGTCAACTGAAAATGTATTTCTGCTAAAAAATAAAAAGCAAAGGCCCAAATCTCTGGTCATGTCATGATAAAGGACCAGAAACAATTCACCATGTCCCAGATTCTGGGTTGTTTTTTTATCCTCACAGCCGAAGAGGGCCAATGTCTGAGCATGAGATTATGTTATATCACAACTTTCTCCTCCAAGCTATGAAGGCTTTTTTTTTTGCTCTTCAGTCCTCAGGTCTCTGTATGTGTGCACAGGGTTGGCTAGGTGTGCCTATACTCGCAGGAAGTGGCGTAACTACCGCGGTCGCCTCCATGCTGGGGGGCCCGTGCTTACAGCTGCCCGCCGTGACCGCGATCACGTATGCCAGAGGAGAGGAGGGAGGACGGGAAGTGCACCTCAAGGCAATGCCCACACCAATTGTACAATTATACTCCACTAGCACCCCCCCACCCCCCCGCTCATCAACCCTGCATGACAGGAACTAAAAATTCCCGCTAGCAAACCCCCCCCGCTCCTCACCTGCGGGGCCCCCGACTAAACACTGCAACTGTGCCCGCGGCGATGATGTTACGCCACTGCTCGTAGGGTCACACTCCACCTTGTAAATTCCTTAGATGATCTACTATGGGAAATGCACATCAAAGAAAGCATTTGCTTATACATAAATAAAAAACCTAAAGTCATCTCTCCTCACAGAAACACATTATATATTGTGGTAACCTTATGTGGTGTGCGGAAGGGGTTGTGTTCCCAGCGGAATGTAATCCACTTTGCAGTGGCCGAGTTTACTGTCATGGTGGATCCCCTCCAAATTGCACACATACACGAAGTCCCCCAATAAAAATTAAATATAACAGCAGGATATAGTAACCACAACAGTAGAGGAAACCTGCACCACAACATGGAATGTGAGGAATCAATCGTTAAAGGGAACCTGTTACCTAGTTTAGAGCCCCCAATCTATCACTACCTGTGTCCCTGTAGCTTCCTACTACATTACTAACCATCCTTGTCTGGCCACAGTCTTGTGTATTGTGGGGGTTTTCGGGTATACAGACTGGCTTCAAAATGCACACTGCGCATGCCCCGTAGCCAGCTTGTACGCCAATATTCCCCACAATGCGCAGGATCAGAAATGATTTGAAATCAGGTTGCGATCCTGAATCAATGATCACGCCGACCGGGGCGCGATTGCAGCAGCGAGGTGGGGGACAGTGGACCAGGAGAAACTGCCCACCTGACGGCCAGCTAGATAGGATTGCCCACACTCATTTAAGTTTATAAATCGCTTTTCTTCACGTTTATAATTCACTATTAGATCAGACAGGGATGGTTAGTAATGTAGTAGGAAGCTGCAGGGACAGGTAGTGATAGGTTAGGGTCTCTAAACCAGGTGACAGGTTCCCTTTAATGCATAAGAAGAAGTGTCTCAGGTGCTTGTGGCTATGTGTTGCATACTCTTATGACCAAGTCCAAACATTTACATCCGTATAAGAAATGAGTAGCACTCCCAGTGGTAATCTTTCAACACTTTATTTCACAATCAGGCAGGTGACCTGCAGACATACTGGAGGATGCGGGCTACATTCCTAGGGATCACGCACGATTCGTGGACCTGTTGAAGCTGTTGAACCTGTGAGTGAGATGTGCGTTGTCTCTATGAATGTAGCCCTCATCCTCCAGTACGTCTGCAAGTAACCCGCATGATAATGAAATAAAGTGTTGGAAGATTGCCACGGCGAGTGCCACTCATTTCTTACATGGATGCAAAAAGCAGGATATAGTGCTTGCACAGTGGCTGCCCCTATGGCTAGAATATGATGAAGGTGATAGATGTTTGTGCAGTTAATCTTCCATCATGAAGGAAAATATAGGACTTACCACCAGTAAAGAGACTGTTACTAACACGTAGGTAAATATTTACAGATGGTAGGTAATAGGAGGTTTTTATACTTACAGTTAAAAGTGTACCCAGACATGCAGACTTCTGAGGGATATGATCCTAATCAAATCTTGTTACAAGACCGTCCTTCTGATAATACTATAATTTTTTCTTCCTAGGACAAATGCAGTTTCTCCACATGGCAGCCATCAGCTCCAGCCCTCTCCTCCCTCGACTCACAATCTTGCACACCCTGTAGCCGGAGTTTGTTCCTCCCCCTTGCATGTGACCTTGCAGCTAACACAGTATTCTTCCAGTATCCCATGAAAATGGCCACTTTGTGGGATGCTACAATATCAAGACAATATCGCCTCTGACACCATGTAAAGCCATTGGCTGGGACATAAGCAGTAGCATAGTGCCATAGCAGAAGTGTGCTGCTGCTGCCACAGTTAGGAGGTTCAAATGTAGGTGGATGGATAGAAGCCTCCCACTGCTAAGTGATCATCGCTTTGTAAGACACAATGTCACCCTTCCATTTCGCTGAAAACCTGTCAGCAGCAAACATGTTTCAGAAATGAAAAGCAGAGCCCCAAATCCCTGGTCATCCGGTGCTAAAGGACTAGAAACAATTTGCTACGTCCCAGCAGCTCCCAGAATCTGTTTTTATTTCAGCCCCACTGCCAAAAAGGGACGGAGTCAGTACATGAGATGGCGCTCCGGTGCCACTTTCTGGTCCAAACTTTGAACTGTTCTTTGACTTCTTGCACTTCAGATTTCCACAGATACGTAGGCAATTGACTAGAGAGCGGAGTTTCTGCGCTAATTGCCCACCCTTCACCTCGCACACTCCTCGGCAGAGCTTGCAATCTGGAAAAATAGAAACCACACTTAAAAAAAAAAAAAAAAAAAAAAAAAAAAAGCTGTTATTAAGATGTGGAGAAAACCCTTATGTCAGCTCTTCTTATAGAAACAGGCTGTATAACAATGCAACTGTCTCTCTGCCAGGCAGCACATGAACCCACCAGTCATCTCAGAGATGATTGATGAAGGTGATTTACTGAACTATAAGATCCTGTCAGTAGAAATGACTGGAGAACGGATGGCCTAGGTGAAAAGAAATTCTCCCGCCCTGTCCAGGAAATGCACATTTTACGGCTGGCGGTGTGTAGGTGGAACCTATCACTAATTGACTAAGGTTGGACTCGCTAATCGGAGGAGTACGTGAATATTACAAAGTACTCATTTCAAGAACGAATATTTCGCCACTTGCTCATCCCTAGTTATGGTCCAGCCCATGTGGCACAAATTTCCCGCTGCGATCAATGCAAAAGAGTGGATGAGCCGCGTAGTCGGCAGGATTTGAACCTGCGCGGGGAGACCCCAATGGATTTCTAGTCCATCGCCTTAACCACTCGGCCACGACTACAAGATGTTGGAGTCGTAAGGTACTAATGCTGTAGGGTCGGTCACCATGCGTCACATTGTCGCTCAAACGATTTACTGACCAGTAAGTAGAAATAATGGGAAAACGAATGTTCGAGATGAAAAGAAATGCTTCTGGACCTGGTGTGGAGTTGCAGCTTCTGGTCCATCACCACAAAACCAGCAAGTTGGGGCTCTACATTTTATTGTTGAGCACAAAACAGCTGGGAGATTTTGGGCAATGTGCATAGTGCCTCCATATCCAGGGGAGCCATCACAACTTACCAGAGGAAGGTTTACATGGCTTCAGCCCACGTAGTCGGCAGGATTTGAACCTGCGCGGGGAGACCCCAATGGATTTCAAGTCCATCGCCTTAACCGCTCGGCCACGACTACTAGACGAGGAGAGTGTGAGGTACCAATGCTGTGGGGTTGGTCACCATGGGGAATGTTGTCACTCAATTATTATCTTCAGACACACAGTTAACTACACTGAGGCAGGCACCCCCGCTTTTTTCCACTTTCCTCCACTTTCATGTACTGCAGTAGCAGTCGTTTAGTATGACAGTTTCATCGACTTGCTGGCTACTGTGGGCGATGGTCACATCATACCTGACAGACATCTCAGAGATGATTGATGAAGGTGATTTACTGAACTATAAGATCCTGTCAGTAGAAATGACTGGAGAACGGATGGCCTAGGTGAAAAGAAATTCTCCCGCCCTGTCCAGGAAATGCACATTTTACGGCTGGCGGTGTGTAGGTGGAACCTATCACTAATTGACTAAGGTTGGACTCGCTAATCGGAGGAGTACGTGAATATTACAAAGTACTCATTTCAAGAACGAATATTTCGCCACTTGCTCATCCCTAGTTATGGTCCAGCCCATGTGGCACAAATTTCCCGCTGCGATCAATGCAAAAGAGTGGATGAGCCGCGTAGTCGGCAGGATTTGAACCTGCGCGGGGAGACCCCAATGGATTTCTAGTCCATCGCCTTAACCACTCGGCCACGACTACAAGATGTTGGAGTCGTAAGGTACTAATGCTGTGAGGTCGGTCACCATGCGTCACATTGTCGCTCAACGATTTACTGACCAGTAAGTAGAAATAATGGGAAAACGAATGTTCGAGATGAAAAGAAATGCTTCTGGGACCTGGTGTGGAGTTGCAGCTTCTGGTCCATCACCACAAAACCAGCAAGTTGGGGCTCTACATTTTATTGTTGAGCACAAAACAGCTGGGAGATTTTGGGCAATGTGCATAGTGCCTCCATATCCAGGGGAGCCATCACAACTTACCAGAGGAAGGTTTACATGGCTTCAGCCCACGTAGTCGGCAGGATTTGAACCTGCGCGGGGAGACCCCAATGGATTTCAAGTCCATCGCCTTAACCGCTCGGCCACGACTACTAGACGAGGAGAGTGTGAGGTACCAATGCTGTGGGGTTGGTCACCATGGGGAATGTTGTCACTCAATTATTATCTTCAGACACACAGTTAACTACACTGAGGCAGGCACCCCGCTTTTTTCCACTTTCCTCCACTTTCATGTACTGCAGTAGCAGTCGTTTAGTATGACAGTTTCATCGACTTGCTGGCTACTGTGGGCGATGGTCACATCATAACCTGACAGACATCTCAGAGATGATTGATGAAGGTGATTTACTGAACTATAAGATCCTGTCAGTAGAAATGACTGGAGAACGGATGGCCTAGGTGAAAAGAGAAATTCTCCCGCCCTGTCCAGGAAATGCACATTTTACGGCTGGCGGTGTGTAGGTGGAACCTATCACTAATTGACTAAGGTTGGACTCGCTAATCGGAGGAGTACGTGAATATTACAAAGTACTCATTTCAAGAACGAATATTTCGCCACTTGCTCATCCCTAGTTATGGTCCAGCCCATGTGGCACAAATTTCCCGCTGCGATCAATGCAAAAGAGTGGATGAGCCGCGTAGTCGGCAGGATTTGAACCTGCGCGGGGAGACCCCAATGGATTTCTAGTCCATCGACTTAACCACTCGGCCACGACTACAAGATGTTGGAGTCGTAAGGTACTAATGCTGTGAGGTCGGTCACCATGCGTCACATTGTCGCTCAACGATTTACTGACCAGTAAGTAGAAATAATGGGAAAACGAATGTTCGAGATGAAAAGAAATGCTTCTGGGACCTGGTGTGGAGTTGCAGCTTCTGGTCCATCACCACAAAACCAGCAAGTTGGGGCTCTACATTTTATTGTTGAGCACAAAACAGCTGGGAGATTTTGGGCAATGTGCATAGTGCCTCCATATCCAGGGAGCCATCACAACTTACCAGAGGAAGGTTTACATGGCTTCAGCCCACGTAGTCGGCAGGATTTGAACCTGCGCGGGGAGACCCCAATGGATTTCAAGTCCATCGCCTTAACCGCTCGGCCACGACTACTAACGAGGAGGTGTGAGGTACAATGCTGTGGGTTGGTCACCATGGAATGTTGTCACTCAATTATTATCTTCAGACACACAGTTAACTACACTGAGGCAGGCACCCC
>JARQOC010000003.1:858822188-858892188 GCA_033576535.1 Allobates femoralis | reverse complement strand
AGCAGTCGTTTGTTGACAGTTCATCGACTTGTGGCAACTGTGGGGGATGGTCAACACATACCTGAAAGAATCTCAGAGATGATTGATGAAGGTTTATTTACTGAACTTAAGATTCCGGGGAGTAGAAATGACTGGGGGAAAGGATTTGGGGCCAGGTAAAAAAATTCTCCCGCCCGTCCCCCGGGAAAGCACATTTTACGGGGGGCGGTGTGTAGGGGAACCTTCACTAAAATTGACTAAAAGGGTTGGGGGGTCGTAATCGGAGGGGGAGGTATTACAAAGTACTCTTTTAAGAAGAATAAAATTTGCCACTTGTCATCCCCGTTATTCCAGCCCCCTTGCACAAATTTTTCCCGCTGCGATCAATGCAAAAGAGTGGATGACCCCCGGGGGTCGGCAGGTTTTAACCGCGGGGGAACCCCAATGGGGTTTTAGTCCATCCCTTTAACCCCCCGGGCACGACTAAAATTTGGAGTCGTAAGGTACTAATGCTTAGGGCGGTCACCATGGTCACATTGCGCTCAACGATTTTTTGACCGTAAGTAAAAAAAGGGAAAAGAAAAAATTTGAGATGAAAAGAAAGCTTCTGGGCCTGGGTGGGTTGCGTTCTGGTCCATCACCCCCAAAAACCCAAATTGGGGGTCTACATTTATTGTTGGCACAAAAAGCTGGGGATTTTTTGGGAATGTGCTAGGGGCCCTAATCCAGGGGGGTCACAACTTACCAGAGGAAGGTTTTCATGGCTTTTGCCCCCCTAGTCGGCGGATTTAACCGCGCGGGAGACCCCAATGGATTTCAAGTCCTCGCCTAAACCCTCGGCCACGACTACTGGCGAGGGGGTTTGGGGACCAATGCTGTGGGGTTGGTCACCTGGGGGGAATGTTGTCACTCAAAATTACAGGGACAACAGTTTAAATACACTGAGCAGGCACCCCCTTTTTTCCCTTCCTCCACTTTCATGTAGCGTGCAGTCGTTTAGTTGACAGTTTCATGACTGCTGGCACTGTGGGCGATTACATCATACCCAAGACATCTCAGAGTGATTGTGAAGGGGGTTTTCTGAACTATAATCCTGTCAGAGAAATGATGGGAACGGTGCCTAGGGAAAAGAAATTCTCCCGCCCTGTCCAGGGGAAAACATTTTCGGCTGGCGGTGTGTAGGGGGGAAACCCATACTAATTGACTAAGGTTGGACTCGCTAACGGAGGAGTACGTGAATATTAAAAAGTACTCATTTCAAGAACGAATATTTCGCCACTTCTCATCCCTAGTTATGGTCCAGCCCATGTGGCAAAAAATTTCCCGTGGATCAATGCAAAAGAGTGGATGAGCCCGGGGTGTGGGCAGGATTTAACCTGCGCGGGGAGACCCCCAATGGTTTTCTAGTCCACGCCTTAACCACTCGGCCACGACTACAAGATGTTGGAGTCGTAAGGTACTAATCTGTGGAGGTCGGTCACCATGCGTCACATTGTCGCTCAACGATTTACTGACCAGTAAGTAGAAATAATGGGGAAAACGAATGTTCGGATGAAAAGAATGCTTCTGGGATGGTTGGGTTGCAGCTTCTGGGTCCATCACCACAAAACCACAAGTTGGGGTCTACATTTTATTGTTGACACAAACACTGGGAGTTTTTGGGCAATGTGAAATTTCCTCCATATCCAGGGGAGCCATCACAACTTACCGGGGAAGGTTTACATGGCTTCGCCCCACGAGTCGGCAGGATTTGAACCTCCGGGGGGGAGCCCCAATGGATTTCAAGTCCATGCCTTAACCGCTCGGCCACGACTACTAGACGAGGAGAGTGTGAGGTACCAATGCTGTGGGGTGGTCACCATGGGGAATGTTGTCACTCAATTTTTAAATTTCAAACACACAGTTAACTACACTGAGCAGGCACCCCCTTTTTTCCCTTTCCTCCACTTTTCATGTATCAGTAGAAGTTTTTTAGTATGACGTTTCATCGATTGCTGGCTACTGTGGGCGATGGTCACACAACCTGACAGACACTCAGAATGATTGAGAAGGGATTTACTGAACTTAAGATCCTGTCATTAGAAATGACGGAGAACGGATGGCCTAGGTGAAAAAAATTTCTCCCCCCTGCCCAGGAAATGCACTTTTTACGGCTGGCGGTGTGTTAGGTGGAACCTATCACTAATTGACTAAGGTGGACCGCTAATCGGAGGAGTACGTGAATATTACAAAGAAACTCATTTCAAGAACGAATACGCCACTTTTCATCCCATTTGGTCCGCCCATGTGGGCACAAATTTCCCCTGGATCAATGCAAAAGGTGGATGACGCGTAGTCGGCAGGATTTGAACCTGCCGGGGAGCCCCCAATGGATTTCTAGCCCCCAACCCCCGGCCACGACTACAAATGTTGGAGTCGTAGGTACTAATGCTGTGAGGTGGGTCACCAGCGTCACATTGTCGCTCAAACGATTTACTGACCGTAAGTAGAAATAATGGAAAAAAGAATGTTCGAGATGAAAAGAAATGCTGGGACCGGTGTGGAGTTGCAGCTTCTGGGCCATCCCACAAAACCACAAGTTGGGGCTCTAATTTTATTGTTGAGCACAAAACAGCTGGGAGATTTTGGGCAATTGCAAATTTCCTCCATACCAGGGAGCCTCACAACTTACAGAGGAAGGTTTACAGGCTTCAGCCCAGTATCGGCAGGATTTGAACCTGCGCGGGGAGACCCCCAATGGATTTCAAGTCCATGCCTTAACCGCTCGGCCACGCTAACTTTCAGAGGGAGGTGAGGTACCAAGCTGTGGGGGTTGGTCACCATGGGGAATGTTGTCACTCAATTATTATCTTTAAAAACGTTAAAATACACTGAGGCAGGCACCCCTTTTTTCCCTTTTTCCCCCCCTTTCATGTACTGCAGTACATCTTTAGTATGAAGTTTCATCGCTTGTTGGCTACTGTGGGCGATGGTCACATCTTACCTGACAGACATCTCAAAGGGTGATTTTGAAGGGGGTTTATGAACTATAAAAACCTGTCAGTAAAAAAGACTGGAGAACGGATGGCCCAGGTGAAAAAAAATTTCTCCCGCCCCTCCGGAAAGCACATTTTACGGTGGCGGTGTGTAGGTGGAAACCATCACTAATTTTCTAAGGTTGGACTCGTAATGGGGAGTCGTGAATATTACAAAATTTCATTTTTAAAAACAATTTTTTGCCCCTTGCTATCCCCCGTTATGGTCCAGCCCTGTGGCACAAATTTCCCGCTGGTCAATGCAAAAGATGGTGGCCCCCTATCGGGGTTTTAACCCCCGCGGGGAGACCCCCCAAGGATTTCTAGTCCATCGCTTAACCACTCGGCCACGACTAAAGTGTTGGAGTGTAAGGTATAATGCTGTGAGGGGGGGCACCCTGCCCCATTGTCGTCAAAAAAAAAAGACCAGTAAGTAAAATAATTGGGGGGAAAACGAATTTCGGGATGAAAGAAATGCTTCTGGGAACCTGGTGGAGTTGCAGTTCTGGTCCTCACCACAAAACCCGCAAGTTGGGGCTCTATTTTTATTGTTGAGCACAAAAAGTGGGAGATTTTGGGCAATGTGCAAAAGCCTCCATATCCAGGGGGGGATCAAACTTTCCAGAGGAAGGTTTACTTTTGGTTCAGCCCCCCCTAGTCGGGGGGGTTTGAACCTGGGGGGGGGAGCCCCAAGGGTTTTAAAAACCATGCCTTAAACCCCTCGGCCACGACTACTGACGAGGAGTGGAGGTACCAATGCGTGGGGGGTTGGGGACCATGGGGAATTTTTCACTCAATTATTTTTTCAACACAATTAACTACAGAGGAGCCCCCCCCGCTTTTTTCCACTTTCCCCACTTTCTGTACTGCAGTAGCGTCGTTTTGTATGAATTTTTATCGACTTGCTGGCTACGTGGGCGATGGTCACATAAAAACCCGCAGAATCTCAGAGATGATTGATAAGGTGATTTACTGAACTAAAGTCCTGTAGTTTGAAATGACTGGGAACGGATGGCTAGGTGAAAAAAAAATTTCTCCCCCCTGTCCAGGGGAAAACACATTTTACGGTGGCCCCGGGTGTAGGTGGAAATATCACTAATTGACTAAGGTTTTGGCTCGCAATGGGGGGGTACGTGAATATTCAAAGTACTCATTTCAAAACGAAATTTCCCACTTCTCATCCCCCGTTATGGTCCAGCCCATGTGGCCCAAATTTCCCGTGGAAACAATGCAAAAGAGTGGGGGGACCGCGTAGTCGGGGGGATTTTGAACCCCCCGGGGGGAACCCCAAGGATTTAAAGTCCATCGCCCCTTTAACCGCTCGGCCACGACTACTAGACGAGGGAGTGTGAGGGGCCAATGCTGTGGGGTTGGCCCCATGGGGAAATGTTGTCACTCAATTATTTTTTTCAACACACGTTAATACACTGAGGCAGGCACCCGCTTTTTTCCACTTTCCTCCACTTTCATGTACTGGTAACAGTGTTTAGTATGACAGTTTCATCGACTTGCTGGCTACTGTGGGGATGGCCTCTACCGCGAATCTCGAGATGATTGATGAAGGTGATTTATGAACTATAAATCCGTCAGTAGAATGACTGGAGAAGGGGGGGCCAGGGAAAAAAATTCTCCCGCCCCTCCAAAATGCACATTTTACGGCTGGGGGTGTAGTGGAACCTACACTAATTGATAAGGTTGGGGGTCGTAACGGAGGAGTACTGAAAAATTTCAAAGTATCATTTCAAGAACGAATATTTCGCCACTTGCTCATCCTAGTTTGGTCCCCCCCATGTGGCACAAATTTCCCGCTGCGATCAATGCAAAAGAGTGGATGAGCCGCGTAGTCGGGGGGATTTTTAACCTCCGGGGAGACCCCCCAAGGTTTCTAGTCCATCGCCCCTTAATCCGGCCAAGACTACAAGAGTTTTGGGTCGTAAAAAGGGACTAATGCTGTTGGGGCGGTCACCAGCGACATTGTCGTCAAACGATTTATGCCATAATAGAAAAATGGAAAAAAAAGTTGGATGAAAAGAAAAATTTTGGGACCTGGGTGTGGATTTCAGCTTTGGCCATCACCACAAAACCGCAAGTTGGGGGCTACATTTTTGTTGAGCACAAAAAAACTGGGGGGAATTTTGGGCAATGTGCTAGTGCCCCATACCGGGGAGCCATCACAACTTACCGAGGAAGGTTTACATGGCTTAACCCACGTGTCCGGGGGGATTTGAACCGGCGGGGGGCCCCCGCCTTAAAAACCACCGGGGGGGGGGACGACTACAAGATTTGGATCCCCAAGGTACTAATGCGGGGGGGTCGGGACCGCGTCACATTGTCGCTCAACGATTTACTGACCAGTAAAAGAAATAATGGGAAAAGAAGTTCGAGATGAAAAGAAATCTTCGGGACTGGTGGGAGTTGCAGCTTCTGGGGCCATCACCACAAAACCCGAAGTTGGGGGGCTAATTTTATTGTTGAGCACAAAAAAAGCTGGGAGATTTGGGCAAGTGCATAGTGCTCCTATCCGGGGCCATCACAATTACCAGAGGAAGTTACATGGGTTTTGCCCATGTCCGGGATTTGAACCTGGGGGGGAGACCCCAATGATTTCAAGTCCATCGCCTTAACCGCTCGGGGGGCGGAACTGAGAGGAAGTGTGAGGTACCAAGCTGTGGGGTTGGTCACCATGGGGAATGTTGTCACTTAATTATTTTTAGACACACGTTAATACACTGAGGGGGGCCCCCCCGCTTTTTTCCCCCTTTCCTCCCTTTCATTACGCGTAGCAGTCTTTAGTATGACAGTTTCATGACTTGCGGTACTGTGGGCGATGGTCAAACAACCGACAGACATCTCAGAGTGATTGATGAAGGTATTTACTGAACTATAAGACCTTCAGTAGAAAGATGGAGAAGGATGGCCTGGTGAAAGAAATTCTCCCGCCCTGTCCGGGGGAAAGCAATTTTAGGCTGGCGGTGTGAGGGGGGAAACCCATCACTAATTTCTAAGGTTGGACTCGCAAAAGGGGGGGGGGAGGGGGGGGTGGGGAAATTACAAAGTACTCATTTCAAGAAAGAATATTTTGCCCTTGCTCACCCTAGTTAGGTAATGTGGCAAAATTTCCCGCGATCAATGCAAAAGGGGATGAGCCGCGTAGTCGGGGGATTTTTAAACCCGCGCGGGGAGCCCCAATGGATTTTCTAGTCCATCGCCTTAACCACTCGGCCACGATACCCCTGTTGGAGTCGGGAAGGTACTAATTCTGGAGGTCGGTCACCTGCGTCCTTGTCGCCCCAACGATTTACTGACCAGTAAGTAGAAATAATGGGAAAAAAAATGTTCAGATGAAAAAAAAAGCTTCTGGGACCTGGGGGGGAGTTGCAGTTCTGGGGCCCTCACCCCCCCCAGCAAGTTGGGGCTTTACATTTTTTTGTTGGCACAAAAACGGGAATTTTGGGCTTTTTCAAGTGCCTCCTATCCAGGGAGCCCCCAAAAACTTACCGAGGGGAAAGGTTTTTATGGTTCAACCCCGTAGTCGCAGGGGTTTTAACCGCGGGGGGACCCCCCAAAGGGTTTTAAGTCCTCGCCTTTCCGTGGCCACGACTCTAACGGGGGGGTGTGAGGTCCAAGCTGTGGGGGGTTGGGCCCATGGGAATGTTGTCATCAATTATTATCTTAGAAAACAGTTTTTAAACACTGAGGAGGCACCCCCTTTTTTCCCCCTTTTCCCCCACTTTATGTATGGTAGCGTCTTTAGTATGACAGTTTATATTCTGGCTACTGTGGGCATGGGCCCCTCATCCTACAGACATCCAAGATGATTGATAAGGGTTTACTGAATATAAGTCCTGTCAGTAGAAATGACGGAAACGGATGGCCGGTGAAAAGAAAATTTCCCCCCCCTGTCCAGGAAATCAATTTTCGGCGGCGGGTTTTTTTAGGTGGAACCTATCACTAATTGACTAAGGTTGGGTGCTAATCGGAGGGTAGGGAAAATTCAAATACTCATTTCAAAAAAATATTTTCCCCTTCTCATCCCTATTTGGCCGCCCATGTGGCACAAAAATTTCCCCCCGCGTCAATGCAAAAAAGTGGTGAGCCCGTTTCGGCGGATTTTGAACCTGCGCGGGAGACCCCCCAAGGATTTTGTCCATCGCCTTAACCCCTCGGCCCCGACACATTTTGGGGTGAAGGTATAATCTGGGGTCGGCACCATGGTCACATTTTTCGCTCAACGATTTTTGGGCCTAAGTAAAAAAAATGGGGGAAAAAAAATGTTCGATGAAAAAATGCTTTGGGCCGGTGGGAGTTGCAGTTCTGGTCCTCACACAAAACACAAAATTGGGGCTCTAATTTTTTTTGAACCAAAAAAACTGGGAATTTTGGGAATGTGATTGCCTCCATTTTTAGGGGAGCCATCAAACTTACCAAGAAGGTTTCTGGTTCAGCCCCCCTAGTCGGGGGGTTTGAACCGGCGGGGGGACCCAAGGATTTAATCCATCGCCTTTAAACCCCTGGCCACGACTACTAGGAGGGATGTGAGGTACCCAAGTGTGGGGGGTCCCATGGGGAATGTTTTCACTCAATTATTTCTTCCCCCTTTTTAATACACTGGGCAGGCACCCGCTTTTTTTCACTTTTTCCCCCACTTTATGTACTGAGTAGCAGCGTTTAGTTGACGTTTCATCGACTTCTGGCTACTGTGGGCGATGGGCCTTTTACCGACAGACATCCAAGTGTTTTATAAGGTTGATTTATTTAACTATAAATCCTGTCATAGAAATGACGGGAACGGAGGCCTAGGTGAAAGAAATTCTCCCGCCCGTCCAGGAAATGAAAATTTTCGGCTGGCGGTGTGTAGGTGGAAACCCTTTCCCAATTGACTAAGGTTGGCTCGCTAATGGGGGGGTCGGAATTTACAAAAATCTTTAAAACGAATATTTGCCCCCTTCTCATCCTTTTTGGGCCAGCCCTTTGGGGCACAAATTTCCCCTGGGGATCAATGCAAAAGAGTGGATGAGCCCCCTAGTCGGCGGATTTGAACCTGCGCGGGGAGACCCCAAGGTTTCTAGTCCTCGCCTTAACCACTCGGCCCGACACAAATGTTGGAGTGTAAGGGGGCTAATTGCTGTGAGGTGGGCACCCCGCGTCACATTGTCGCTCAACGATTTTCTGACCATAATTTGAAAAATGGGGGGGAAAAAGAATGTTCGAATGAAAAGAAAGCAAAAAAAAAAACTTCTGGGGCTGGTGTGGAGTTGCAGTTCTGGTCCCTACCCCAAAAAAAAAAGTTGGGGCTCTACATTTTATTGTTAGCACAAAAACTGGGGATTTTGGGCAATGTGCTAGTGCCTCCAATCCAGGGGGGCCCTACCCCAAAATTTCCAGAGGGAAGGGGTTTTCATGGCTTCAGCCCACGTTTCGGCCGGATTTGAACCTGCGCGGGGAGACCCCAATTTTGGGGGTTTAAGTCCATCGCCCCTTAAAAACCCCCCGGGGGCCCCCACTACTAGCGAGGAGAGGTGATTACCAAAAGCTGTGGGGGGGGTCACCATGGGGAATGTTGTCATCAAAATTTTTTTTTTTCGGGGAAAAAAGTTTTAAAAACACTGGGCAGGCACCCCCCTTTTTTTTTCCCCTTTCCTCCCCTTTTAGACTGCAGTGAGTCGTTTGTATACATTTAAAAAACTTTGGCTACTGGGGCGATGGTCACATCATACCCCCCAGAATCTCCCGAGATGTTTTTTTAAGGGGATTTATAACTTAAGATCCTGTCAGTAGAAATGAAAAAAGGGGGAAAAAGGATGGCCTTTGGGGAAAAAAAAATTTTCCCGCCCCGTCCGGAAATGCACATTTTTCGGCGGCGGTGGGGTAGGTGGAACCTTTTTACAATTGTAAGGTTGGACTGCTAATCGGAGGGGTACGTGGGAAAAAATTTCAAAGTATCATTTCAAGAACAATATTTCGCCACTTGTCATCCTATTATTTCCCCCCCCCGTGGCCCCAAATTTCCCCCGGGGATCAATGCAAAAAGGGGGGTGAGGCGTAGGCGGGGGATTTTAACCTGGCGGGGGAAACCCCAATGGATTTCTGTCCATGCCTTAACCACCCCGGCCCCGCACAAATGTTGGAGTCTTAAAAATACTAATGCGTGAGGTCGGTCCCCCTTCTACATTGTCCCCCCCAAAATTTTTTGACCCCCAAGTAGAAAAAAATGGGGAAAAATTTTTCGAGATGAAAAGAAAAAGCTTCTGGGGCCGGTGTTTTTGCAGCTTCGGTCCATCACCACAAAACCAGCAAGTTGGGGTTCTTTTTTTTGTTGGCACAAAAACCGCGGGAGATTTTTGGGGGGGGTGCTAGTGGGGCCCCCCTATCCGGGGGGGCCCTCAAAAACTTTTTGGGAAGGTTTACAGGGTTCAGCCCATAGGGGGCAGGATTTGAACCTGGGGGGGGAGGGCCCCAATGGATTTTTTTGTCCCCTCGCCTTTTAAACCCCCGGCCCCAAAATACTAGACAGGAGGTGTAAAATAAAGTGTGGGGTTTGGCCCATGGGGAAAGTTGTCCCCTCAATTTTTTCTTCAGAACCCCCGTTAAAATACATGGGGGAGGCAACCCCCCCCTTTTTTCCCCCCCTTTCCCCCACTTTCATGCTGCAGTAGCAGTCGTTTTATATGACAGTTTATCGACTTTCTGGGTTTGTGGGCGGGTCACACATACCTGACAGACATTCCCCCGATATTGAGAAGGTTTTTACTTTAATATAAGGTCCTGGGCAGTTGAAATGCTGGAGAACGGTTTGGGCCCAGGTGAAAAGGGGAAAATTCCCCCCCCCCTGTCCCGGGGGGGAAAGACCGGTGGCGGTGTGTAGGTGGAACCATCACTAATTTTATAAAAGGGTTTGGGCTCGCTAATCGGAGGAGAAGGAAAAATTAAAAGTATATTTTTAGAAGAATATTTCGGGCCCCTTGTCACCCTTTTTGGCCCCCCAAAGTGGGGACAAAATTTCCCCCTGCGATAAAAGCAAAAGAGTGGAAAGAGCCCCGTTTTTCGGAGGATTTGAACCTGCGCGGGGGGGCCCCCAAAGGGTTTTTCCCTCGCCTTTTAACCCCTCGGCCACGACCCACAAATGTTGGGTCTAAAAAGGGATATGTGGAGGGGGGGTCAACCCCCCTCACATTGTTTGCTAACCGTTTACTGACCAGTAAAAGAAATAAAGGGGAAAAAAAAAAGTTTGAGATGAAAAAAAAATGCTTCTGGGACCTGGTGTGGATTGCAGCTTCTGGTCCTCCCACAAAACCAGCAAGTTGGGGCTCTAATTTTTATTGTTTAGCACAAAACAAACTGGGGGTTTGGGCAATGTGCATAGTGCCCCATACCGGGGAGCCATCACAAAAATTACCAAGGAAAGGGGTTTTTTTGGCTTTTTCCCCCTAGTCGCAGGGTTTGAAAAACCGCCGGGGAGACCCCCAAAGGATTTCAATTTATCGCCTTTTAAACCCCCGGCCCCCCCTACTTTGGGGGAGGGAAAGGTTTCCATTTCTGGGGTTTTGGGACCGGGGAATTTTTTTCAAAAAAATTATTACTTCAGACACACAT
Organism: Allobates femoralis; assembly: GCA_033576535.1. Lineage (NCBI taxonomy): Eukaryota > Metazoa > Chordata > Amphibia > Anura > Aromobatidae > Allobates > Allobates femoralis. Next base: position 858,881,602 of record JARQOC010000003.1, on the reverse strand, counting down.
TAATACACTGAGGCAGGCCCCCCCGCTTTTTTTTCCCCCTTTCCCCCCTTTATGTACTGCAGTAGCAGTCGTTTTTTTTTTGACGTTTTAAACACTTGCTGGCTACTTTTGGGCCCGGGGGGGGCACTTTTAAAACCTGAAGGGCATCTCAGAGATGATTGATAAGGTGATTTATGAATAAGACTTTAGTAGAAATCTGGGGGAACGGGTAGAAATTCTCCCCCCCCGTCCCCCAAATGCACATTTTAGGTGGGGGGGTGTGAAAGGGGGAACCCATAAAATTGGGTAAGGTTGGCTCGAATCGGGGAGTTTGTGAATAATTTTTAAAAAAAAACCCCTTTCCCAAAAACGGGAAAATTTCGCCCCCCGTCATCCCTAGTTTTGGTCCACCCATGTGGCACAAATTTTTTCCCCCTTTTTGGGAAAAAAGCCCAAAAAAATGGTTTAGGGGCCCCCTATCCAGGATTTGAAATGCGCGGGGGGACCCCAATGGGGGGTTTTAGTCCATCGCCCTTTTAAAAATCGCCCCCGATCAAGTGTTGGAGTCGTAAGGGCTAATGCTGTAGGTCGGTACCGCGTCACATTGGGGCTCAACGATTTACTACCAGTAAGTAGAAATTGGGAAAACAAAAGTTCGAGATGAAAAAAAAGTTTTTGGGTGGTGTGGGGTTGCAGTTTGGTCCCACCACAAAACAGCAAGGTTTTGGGGTCTACATTTTTTTTTTGAGCCCCAAAAAAAATGGGAGATTTTTTGGGGGGTTTTGCATTGTGCCTCCTATCCAGGGGGGGCCATCAAATTCCAGGGGAAAGGTTTTTCTGGCTTCGCCCCAGTTTTGGGAGGGTTTTAAAAACCCCGGGGGAGCCCCAATGGGTTTCAAAAACCCTCGCCCCTTTAAACCCCCCCGGGCCCCGAACTAGACGAGGAGAGGGGGGAGGTACCAATGCTGTGGGGGGGGGTCCCCCTGGGGGGAAAAATTTTTCAATTTTAAACTTCAAAACCCCACAGTTAACTCACTGAGGGAGGCACCCCCTTTTTTCCCCCTTTTCCCCCACTTTATTACTGCCGTAGCATTTTAGTATGAAAATTTCATCGATTGCTGGGGGATGGGGCGTTTGGGCACACTCCTGCAGGAATCTCGGATGATTGATGAAGGTGATTTTTTGAACTATAAGATCCCGTCAGTAGAAATATGGGGGGAACGGTGGGCCCAGGGGGAAAAGAAATTCTCCCCTGTCAGGGGAAAAGCACCTTTTACGGCTGGGGGGGTGGTAGGGGAACCTAAAACTAATTGAAATTTGGTTTACAAATTTTGCATATTACATGACTTGGGTCATCCTTTGCGATCTGAAAAAAGGCCCAGGCTAGGCAAGGCTTAGCGCCCATGCGACCTGCAGAGCGACCACGGCTTCTGCACAGAGGCAGAGTTGTGGCTGAGGACACAGTTGTTGACGTGTTCCAGGACTCCGTCTCTGTCCAGGAAGCTGTAACCTAACCTCGTCACTAGCATCCTCCTCTGCTGAGCTCATCAACTGAATGCCTGTGGGTTGACAGTAAGTGGGATCTCCAACCTCATCATCACCATGTGTGTTCTCACACTCGTCGGCCTCAGAGCCAACCTCTTCCTGCCCTGAGTGCAAAGCCAATCATGTATCTTCCTCATTGTCTCCACCATCAGGGGTTACAGTTTGGGAATGAGGGTCTACATTATGCTCGGACCCTTCTTCATCTGGGCCTGGATCCGACTCACTAATATTTTGGGCATCGGTGCAGATCATTTCCTCGTCTTGACTCAATGAAGATTTGGAGCTGACCTCTGATTCCCAGGCTATAGCATGAGTGAACAGCTCTGCAGACTCACCCATCTGTGTTAACACATAGTCAGTAGGGCGGCTGGAGACTTGTGAGTTGTGAGGAAGCGCGATTGGGGCGACACCTCTGAGGACTGGAGTTTTTGTAATGTTCAAGTTGAAGTGGAGGAGAGCCCACTTGATGGAGTGCTTGATATCCATTGCAGCACCTGCTCTTTTTGGGCCCCATCAACAAGTTGTACCGATGCTCTGCTGCATAAGAAAGGAATGATATTAGATAGTCCACGAAAAGAAGTAGACATTTTAGGTTAGCTTGAAGATGGTATTTGTTCAGCAAATGTTTCTGTTACTTTAGCACCTATCCCACGGACACAAAGATTTTTACCCTTTCCAACACGCCTATTCCCCTTTCCACCATCAGCACACCTTTTACCACTCATATTTGAGGGTAACTAATTTGCAACTCTGTTGTTGTTGGCTCAAAAAACTACGGATGGAAAACTAGCAGAGCAGCGTGGCCAAAGAGTACTACCCTAAATAGATTTTGGTAAGTAGGTTTGGGCAGATGCAATACAAAAGAGTTTTCTGCATTGTGTGGCGGTAGATTTCAACATAACACTGGACCACAGTTACCTATCCAAACACTGCTACTAGCCAAGAAGGATTTGCTTGGCTAGGTGCAGTAAAAAAGGCTAGTAAATACGGGTGTAGTTTTCTTCACAACAGTGCTACACCAGTGCCTGACACACACTGCTACTAGCCAAAAAGGATTTGCTTGGCTATATGCAGAAAAAAAAGGCTAGTAAACACAGGAGGTGTAGCTTTCTTGACAACAGTGCTACACCAGTGTGTGGCACACACTGCTACTAGCCAAACAGGATTTGCTTAGCTAGATGCAGTAAAAAAGGCTAGTAAATACGGGTTTTTAAATACAAAGAGAACAGAGAGTACTATGCAAAATTTAACATTTATTGATAGACGTCATTAAAATGATTTATAAGGTGATAAACAGTGCATGTTCAAAAATCCAAACAGGATAATGGGGGGTACATAAATAAAGTGGAATGTCAAAGGGTATATAGCTTTTCACAACAAGATACAGAGTTCAGCAACTACAATGATAAAGAGCAAGTTTAGTAAGGTGCAACATCAAAGTATGGTCACTTTCAATAAAGTGCCAGTGCAACGTTCAACAGGGAGAATACATAAGTCCCTAGAGTGATCATAATAAGGCACTTTCCTTGAGATCAAAGTAATTGCTTATCTCATTCTAAGTAATAGTTGTAGCATACCCATATTGAGTCAGGAGTAGTAAACAGAGTGCCCTCCACACTCCTGTCTGGTTAAGACCCTGACGCGGCGTTTCGCTGCATGAGCTTGGTTGCTGCAGCTTCCTCAAGGGGATGTGTTGTGCGTCCTGTGCCTATCCCCATCTAATGCCCATCTTATATGTGTCCGTAATGGCTCCCTAAAGCGCAGCACCTGTAGTCACGCGTCATCTCCAGCCGTCGCGCACCGGAAGTGACGTCCCGGTATACCGTGACGGCTGGCTCTGATGCGCGCGCAGCGCCATGGGACGCGTCACCATGGCACCAACGCATGCGCACCAGGCTCGGGCGTCCCGAGAACGGCACAACGCGCGCGACGGTGGAGAGAGGGTGAATGGTGGAGTGTGTGTGGTAGCGCATAACAGTGTATCAATAAGGGCCATGGGGAATACACAGGACGCCACCTAACCAGAGAAAAAAGTGCAATTTTAAAAGAACAGACAACTTATCTCCATTGAAACTCCTCAAATGAATTTGACATACCAATGATCATACAAAACACATAGCTATAACAGAGGGAAAAGGCCAAGCACAAAAATATGCAACATTATATCAAACAATAGGGTAGGCCACACGGGGCATGGGGGCCCCCGGCTCTAGGGGCCTAAATCCAAATCCCGCGATTTAACGCCACTCCAAGATTAGACGTAAGTCCCTTTGTATAGTGGTTGACCAAAGCCTAGATGAGATCACTGGGATGTCCATCATTCAGGAGACAAAAAGAGGAAGAAGCTAAAAAGATAAAAATTAAAATTAAATTAAAAACTTTCCCAAGATAGGTGGGAAGAGTACATGCACAGGAGGTGTAGCTTTCTTGACAACAGTGCTACACCAGTGTGTGGCACACACTGCTACTAGCCAAAAAGGATTTGCTTAGCTAGATGCAGTAAAAAAAGGCTAGTAAACACAGGAGGTGTAGCTTTCTTCATAACAGTGCTACACCAGTGCCTGGCACACACTGCTACCAGCCAAAAAGGATTTACTGGGTTAGATTTGGCCAGATGCTGTAAAAAACGCTTGCACAGCACTGGAACTGACCTCCCTGGCAAACAGTGCTTTTAAGCCCTAAAAAGGGCTGTCCTTGGAAGTAGTCCTTAAACCTACTAACTATATCTCTATCTAACTTGGAATGGAATTGCTATCTAACTCTCTTTTTAGCGCACACAGCAGCAGCGGCGTCTGACACTGAGCCCCAACACTGGATAAAATGGCGAGGAGGGAAAATGGCTGGTTTTTATATGGCAAGGACATGTGATGTGACATACCCAACCAATGACACAAACCCTTGTGTGCAAAAAGTGCACTTTGCTCTATATGTGCCGAATTTTTAGCAAATCGTTCGCATTTGTCGAATGACTCGAACATAGCCCAAAACAGGTCGAATTTGAAAATGACGAACATGTTCGATCGAACGTCGCTCACCTCTAATAACAACCCTATATATGTTTTATTCATTGTTATGCATAGATAAATGTTACAAATTAATTTTTTATAACATACGTCCATTTTGTAAATATTCATATAATTTCTCTATACACATCAGGTTTCTTGCTCTTCACAATTTTCTGTTAAACTCCAAGGTATTGATTATATCTCAGGAGGGCGTGACATCTGGAATCATTGTCAGATAAAGTCTCCATGTCTTCAAACATTGATTCTGCCATAATAAAAACTTATCAGTCTTTTTAGCAGGTCCAAAATCCACAAGCACTAAGTACATTAGCCCCAATAGCAAGAGATATCAAAGCAGAAGTGATCAGTGTGGAGACACGGGGGTCAGTGGGTGCTCTCATCCGCCGGCCCGACTGCCTTTACACTGTGTGTAGAATTATTAGGCAAATGAGTATTTTGATCACATGATACTTTTTATACATGTTGTCCTACTCCAAGCTGTATAGGCTTGAGAGCCAACTACCAATTAAGTAAATCAGGTGATGTGCATCTCTGTAATGAGGAGGGGTGTGGTGTAATGACATCAACACCCTATATAAGGTGTGCTTAATTATTAGGCAAATGCCTTTCCTTAGGCAAATTGGGTCAGAAGAGAGATGTGACGGCTCTGAAAAGTCCAAAATTGTGAGATGTCTTGCAGAGGGATGCAGCAGGCTGGAAATTGCCAAAATTTTGAAGCGTGATCACCGAACAATCAAGCGTTTCATGGCAAATAGCCAACAGGGTCGCAAGAAGCGTGAGGGCAAAAAAGGCGCAAAATAACTGCCCATGAATTGAGGAAAATCAAGCGTGAAGCTTCCAAGATGCCATTTGCCACCAGTTTTGCCATATTTCAGAGCTGCAACGTTACTGGAGTATCAAAAACCACAAGGTGTGCTATACTCAGGGACATGGCCAAGGTAAGGAAGGCTGAAAAACCACCAACAAGAAACATAAGATGAAACGTCAAGACTGGGCCAAGACATATCTTAAGACTGATTTTTCAAAGGTTTTATGGACTGATGAAATGAGAGTGACTCTTGATGGGCCAGATGGATGGGCCAGAGGCCGGATCAGTAAAGGGCAGAAAGCTCCACTCCGACTCAGACTCCAGCAAGGTGGAGGTGGGGTACTGGTATGGGCTGGGATCATCAAACATGAACTTGTGGGACCTTTTCGGGTTGTGGATGGAGCGAAGCTCAACTCTCGGACTTACTGCCAGTTTCTAGAAGACAACTCCTTCAAGCAGTGGTACAGGAAGAAGTTGGTATCGTTCAAGAAAAACATGATTTTCATGCAGGACAATGCTCCATCACATGCATCCAACTACTCCACAGCGTGGCTGGCCAGTAAAGGTCTAAAAGAAGAAAAAATAATGACATGACCCCTTTGTTCACCTGATCTGAACCCCATAGAGAACCTGTGATCCCTCCTAAAATGTGAAATCTACAGGGAGGGAAAACAGTACACCTCTGGGAACAGTGTCTGGAGGGAAAACAGTACACCTCTGGGAACAGTGTCTGGGAGGCTGTGGTGGCTGCTGCACACAATGTTGATCGTAAACAGATCAAGCAACTGACAGAATCTATGGATGGAGGCTGCTGAGTGTCATCATAAAGAAAGGTGGCTATATTGGGCACTCATTTTTTGTGTTTTGTTTTTGCAAGTCAGAAATGTTTTTTTCTTAATTTTGTGCAGTTACAGTATATTAGTTTATCTGGTGAAAATAAACAAGTGAGATGGGAATATATTTGGTTTTTATTAAGTTGCCTAATAATTCTGCACAGTAATAGTTACCTGCACACACAGATATCCTCCTAAGAGCCAAATCTAAAAAACCCCACTCCAACTTCCAAAAATATTAAGCTTTGATATTTATGAGTCTTTTGGGTGATTGAGAACATAGTTGTTGATCAATAAAAATAATCCTCTAAAATGCAACTTGCCTAATAATTCTGCACACACTGTAGAAAGACAGCATGGACCAGGGCTCATCCCAAATGAACGCCCAACTGAACACCCGAACTCCTTAACCGTGGGTGGAAGACTAATCAGTAAACACAGTGTGAAAGAACCACAATAATAAGCAATAATAAGGCTTTATTGGATCCCCAACAATCAAAGGCATATAACACATAACCAAGCAAAAGACAGAATATAACAGGCAACAGAATCTCACCCTCTGCTGACTCACTAGGGATTAGAATGTTCGTGCCTTCAGGGCTTCCAGGGCCACTTACTCCAATCCAGCAGCACCCTGCTTTCGACGGGCGCCCACTGAGAAAGGAATAGCGACAAGCGTAGGAAGCTAACCGAGCACAGCAATGTCTGTAGCCAGGTGACTGAACTGTCGCAACCTGGGTTTCTTCCTTATGTATTCTCTGTTATCCCAGTCAATTCCTAGCATTCGATGCTAACGTCTATGTCGTTAGATAATCCAGGTTCTGAACCCCATAGTCGGCACCGAAAAGCCTACGCCTCAGGTTATGGCCTGCCAACCAGATCCGCAGATCCTAGATTGGAGCCATGTAGCATATGTCCCCCTGGTCAATGAACAGACCTCCTTATATACCCTGGAAAACTCAATTCAGAACATTGGGGACTTTGTGATTGGTGGAATAAGGCTGTGCTCTCATTGGCTAGATTTTAAGCCGTATACATAATATCCCTATGAGTCAGGAGTCTCTAGCAGAGAGGGTGAGGAGTCAGGTAATTTACATAGAATAAGAAATACTTATCTTTGGACAAAGTAAGACTCTGCATACTTAATTCTAATCGTGTCATGACCTTCTCTGACAAAGAGGTGAGATAATTACATTAGTAAACACAAATGTTCGACACTGGCAGACACCTATGAGTCTAGCAAAAACAATGACTGGCTTATCACAAGTTAGCAAACAAAATACCAGCATGTCTGGCTAATTTAAGAAAGTTAACTCATGCCATACATTGAAAGAGTCCATGTTGTCACAATCAGTTCATTTAACTCACTGCTCAACTGCCTTGGTGTTGTGTCCTTTTTGTTCTGTTGTTACCTCCCCTAACCGGGTTCCTTCTCTAACTTTCCAGCCTCCTCCCACTATCCAGTTGCTGGGCATAGAGTCCCTAGACTTAGGATCGGGGTGTATTGGGTGTGTGTGGGGGAGACCGATTTACCAATCCTGGCTGCTGCGCCATCTAGTGGCGACCGGTCCGCAGGGGCGCCACAGTTACAATTATCTTAATTTGTACAAGGTGGTGGGGTTTCTTTCTTTCTAATGGACAGCCTGACCTTTACCTCTGTAGCCACAAAGCTTATACCCAACTCACCCTCCTGTTGCATCTAATCCCTGCTGCTTCTGACCCCCGCTACCTTTCATACCCCGCTCACTGTTTACAATGTTTCTGCTCCTTTGCACTCTCACTCCCATCCTTCTCCACTTCCTGCTACCCCCGCTCATCTCTCCACCCAACAAAAAAGTACTTCTCTCACCCTCAATCCTACCTAGCCACCTCACCCACTTCTCTGATCTATTCCTTCACTTTCAACCCTCCATCTCCAAACAGGCACGCCCACCACGTAAACTCTCCTGCTCCCACCTGCTAACCCTCTCCCTGCTCTTTCTACTTGCTGGCAACATTTCCCCTAATCCACGCCCCCCACACCACATCCCCACAGTCACCTACACCCCACCCCCACAACCCATCACCAACCCTCGTAACCTCACCATCACTCACCCTCGTAACCTCACCAACCATAGACCCATCCCCCTAGGCCCTGCTCCCCTAGTCTCCCTGCCTGGCGCACTCTGGAACGCCCGCTCTGTCTGTATTAAATTCCCTTTCGTCCATGACCTCTTTATCTCTAAAAAACTCTAATTCCTTGGCATCACAGAGACCTTGCTCACCCCCTCCGACACGGCCTCCCTGCTGCACTATCTTATGGCGGATTCAGTCTCTCCCACACACCCCGGCCCTCTGACAGACATGGCGGAGATGTCGGTGTACTCCTGTCCAATACCTGCTCCTTCACCCCTCTCTCTGCTACTCTCCCCTCTTTCGAAGCCCACTCCGTCCGCATTTTCTTCCCCTATAATCTTCAGCTGGCCATCATCTACCGCCCCCCGGGATCCATCCCCACCTTCCTCGACCATTTCACCACCTGGCTGCTTCATTTCCTTTCTGTAGACATCTCCACTATCATTATGGGTGACTTCAATATCCCCATTGACACCTCCCACCCAACCACCTCCCAACTTCTTTCCCTGACCTCCTCCTTCGGGCTCTCCCAATGGTCCTCTTTTGCCATCCACACGCTGGACGTCATCTTCATCCGCTTTTGCTCTCTTACCAACCTCACTAATTCATCCCTCCCCCTGTCTGACCACAATCTACTGACCTTCTCCTCCCCTACTACGCTACCCCCTCTCCGCAAACTCGATCACCCCCGCAGAAATCTAAAACACATCGATCTACACTCATTCTCAGAATCCCTTCTCCTTCTCGCCGACATAACATCCATACGCGACACAGACACTGCCAATACCCTCTAATACACTACAATAAAGCCCTCGACTTAGCTGCCCCCTCACACACCACGCTCCACGCAATAGGCAACACTGCAACACCACCCTCACTAAAGACCTGAGACGGGCATCCAGGGTCGCCGAGAGGAGATGGAAAAAATCTTACAACACTGAGCACTTCGCGTTGTTCAAACAGTCCCTCACCGACTTCAAGGCTGCACTCGCAAGTTTTCTTCTCATCCCTAATAACCTCCCTGTCCCACAATCCCAAACAGCTTTTCAAAACTTTCAATTCCTTACTCCGCCCACCCGCTTTTCCTCCCTCTCCCTTTATCTCTGCTGACAACTTTGCCTCCTTCTTCAAAGAAAAGATTGACAGAATCAGATACAGCTTTGCTCCACTGTCCCACAGACTCCCCTTTCACCTATACTGCCCTCTCCTTCCATTAGCTGCTTCCCCCCCATAACTGAAGATCAGCTCTCCTCCCTCCTGTTGGAATCACACTTCACCACCAGCGCCCACGACCCACTCCCATCCCACCCAGGGCTGCCACTAGGAATTTCGGGGCCCCTGACTGCCAAAATTTTGGGGCCTCCCTAAGACTCGGTCCAGCCTCCACCCCCTTAGATTCCGCCCAGCCTCCACCCAGGCTCTGCCTCCACCCTAGATCAGCCTCCACCCAAACATACATTACATATATAGTGAAAAATTGGAACAGCACCAAAAATTACCTCAATTTATGTGCAAAGCTTTCCCAACCAGCAATCTAGATGGTTCCTTACAATAGATAAAAAAAAAAAAAAGAAAAACAGCACAAAAAAAATAGAAAAAAGTGGCCATGAAATTGGGCAATAAAGTCCAGTTTTTTCTATTTTTTGTGCTGTTTTTCCTTTTTTTACACTCTCTCTATTTTATATTACACACACACACACACACTTGAGACTGCTGTGGGCTGAATACACAACAGCTGTATCAGTCACGGTTCTGACGATTCTTGGTGCCAGCACCAATCTGTCCACGGTGTTTCTGGAGAGCTGCAGCTTGCAGATCGCTTCAGGGTGCCTCCTTCCTGATCACCAGCGCTCCGGCATTCAGCCTGCTGAGCACGCAAACAACCCGGTGCACACTTCCAGTTAGCGGTTCATCACTTCCGGTTAGCGTTATAGAAATTAAGTTGCAACATCGTAGGATCAGCGGTGTTTATTCACTCTTCGTGTGGTCTTACATGGTGCGGGTGGGAGGATGGGGGGGTTCTCAAAGTTGATGGCCGTTTCACACCGCAAGTGGTGCTTCAACAGGCATATAGTCCACCATATGCCTGTTGACTATATGTCTGTTGAAGCGCCACCCCACAAAGAGTGAATAAACACCTCTGTTCTAGGTGATGCATGCAGGGTTGGATCTCAAAGTTAACCAGATCACTGCTGTGTCAGAGAATATTGCGGCTGCATTTATGGCTGCAATACCCTCCTGTGACGCACTCGTTGCGGGGCGCCACACTCACCGCTAGCTGCCGCAGCTTCTCCCCGCAACTCCAGGGCCCGGCGGCGGTGATAGAAGGGGGGGGGCCTGCAAGACATGGGGGACGGGGCCCGGAGGAGCCTGCTCCAAATGGCCACGCCCCTGGAGTCATGGCCGGGGCCCCTGACTCCAGGCAGGGCTGTCACCCCCTGATGGCGGCCTTGACTCCCGGAGGTGCGTGGGCTTCGAGGTGGCAGCGCCAACTCCACGATACCATGGGGAGTGGACCACAGAGCTGGAAATACCATCGGGCTCAGTGACCCAGACCACAGCTGATCTATCTTCCACCATGGCTACGCATGCAAATGCGGGGAGAAATATATAAACCATGTTCCAAATTATTATGCAAATTGATTGTAAGTGTAATAGGGTTTTTTTTTTTTTTCAATGAAACCTATTGATGGTATTGTGTCTCAGGGTTCTTTGGATCACTGAAATCAATCTCAGATACCTGTGATAATTAGTTTGGCAGGTGAGCCAATAAAAGGATGTTCCACAATATTACACAGGCCACAGTTTTCAAGTAACATGAGAAAGAAAAAGGATCTCTCTGCTGCTGAAAAGCAACAAATAGTGTTCTGCCTTGGACAAGGAGTGAAAACATTAGATATTGCACGAAAACATAAGCGTGATCATCGTACTGTGAAGAGATTTGTGGCTGATTCTGAGCACAGATGTGTTCGTGCAGATAAAGGCAGAATGAGGAAGGTTTCTGCCAGGCAAGTTCATCAGATTAAGAGAGCAGCTGCTAAAAAGGCCTTACAAACCAACAAACAGATATTTGAAGCTGCTGGTGCCTCTGGAGTCCCTCGGACCTCAAGGTGTAGGATCCTTCAAAGGCTTGCTGTGGTGCATAAACCTACTATTCGGCCACCCCTAAACAGAGCTCACAAGCAGAAACGGTTGCAGTGGGTCCAGATATACATGAAGACTAATTTTCAAACAGTCTTGTTTACTGATGAGTGTCGAACAACACTGGATGGTCCAGGTGGATGGCCTCAATGTCCCAACAAGGCTGCGACGTCAGCAATGAGGTGGAGGAGTCATGTTTTGGGCTGGAATCATTGTGAAACAGCTGGTAGGCATTGTGGGGCAGCGCTGGGATGGCAGGTCAGAAATACGTTGAGCCCGGTAACAGTTCAAACAGCACCCGGTTTTATTGCTGATAACTACAGCGAAGGCACAAGCTGCCGGAATCCGGGTCGCAGCCGGGTGACACAGGAATACAGTCCACACATAAAGTAACCCGGTTCCCTCAGGTTATGCGCTTTCCAATACGGGTCGCCCGAGCTCCCAGCCTCCTGGCCTAGACCTAGTTTAGCACACAGCCCCTGGAGCTCTTGACCTCGCCTGTCTGTCTCTGCTGCTCCTTCAGCTTAGAAAACAAAACTCTCCAGAGGGGGCCCTGTCTCCTTCTAGGCTTTTAACCCTGTGTCTCCTTCCAGGGATCCTGCAAGACCCGGAGTGGAGGGAGTGGACCGTCCTTCTCTCTCACACCCTATACCGGGTTCAGTATGTGACAGTGCGCATTCTGGGGGAGACATAGCACCCCTCGCATATTATCTCCTGCACTGTCTCACACCCCCCCCCCCCCTCCCTCGGTTCAAACTTGTGGGGTTGAACCCCAGCCACCAAACAGGGCGCCCGGGACAGGGCATCCGCATTACCCTGCAACTTGCCAGCCCGATGCTCCACCGTGAAATTGAAGTTTTGAAGGGACAGGAACCACCGGGTGACCCGAGCGTTCTATTCCTTGGCGTTTCTCATCCAGACCAGGGGCGCGTGATCCGTAACCAACCGAAACTGTCGCCCGAGCAAATAATAGCGTAGGGACTCCAAGGCCCATTTAACAGCCAAGCAATCCTTCTCCACTACGCTATAATTCTTTTCCGCCGGGGACAGTTTCCGGCTCAGGTAAGTGACCAGATGTTCTTCTCCTTCCACTTCTTGCGATAGCACAGCCCCTAGTCCCACCTCCAAGCGTCCGTTTGCACAACGAAGGTGTGTGTGAAGTTAGGACTGATGAGGACGGGCTGTCCACACAAGGCCAACTTCATGGACTGAAAGGCTGCTTCTGCTTGGGGATTCCAACGCACCAAAGCAGATTTCTTCCCTTTTAACAGGTCGGACAGGGCCGCCGTTCGCCCAGCAAAGTTGGGTATGAAGCGTCGATAGTACCCAACTATGCCGAGGAACGCCCTCACCTGTTTGGTAGACACCGGTCGGGGCCAATTTTGAATGGCCTCGATTTTGTTTATTTAGGGTTTGATAACCCCTCGCCCAATCACATACCCCAGGTACCGGGCTTCCTCGAGCCCCATGGCACACTTTTGTGGATTTGCCATCAGGCCTGCTGCCCTGAGCGAATCTACCACGGCCTGAACCTGGGATAAGTGGGTATGCCAATCTGGACTAAAGATGATAATGTCATCTAGGTAGGCGGACGCGTACTTCCGATGAGGTTCTAACACTATGTCCATGAGCCGCTGGAATGTGGCCAGGGCTCCATGCAACCCAAAAGGCAACACGACGTAGTGATAGAGGCCTTCCGGAGTAACAAAGGCGGTTTTTTTCCTTGGCCGACTCTGTTAGTGGCACCTGCCAGTAACCTTTGGTCAGATCAAGCGTTGTGAAGTACTGGGCTTGCCCCAGTCTTTCAATCAGCTCGTCCACCCGGGGCATGGGATATAAATTGAACTTAGACACGTCATTCAGCTTCCGGAAATCGTTGGAGAACCGCTGCGATCTGTCCGGCTTCAGAATGAGCACGATGGGACTAGCCCATTCGCTCCGAGATTCTTCTATCACCCCTAACTTGAGCATGTGCTTAACTTCGGCCGCGATGGCTTGCCGTCTGGCCTCGGGTACCCGGTATGGTTTCACTCGCACTTTTACCCGGGGCTCAGTGACAATGTCTTGTTGAATGACGGAAGTGCGCCCGGGCAGGTCAGAGAACACATCAGGATTCTGCTGTACCAACTTTCGTGCCTCCCGTCGTTCGGCCTTAGTGAGGGTGTCGCTTATTTGTACCCCTTCGGTCTCCCTCGTGGCTGAGGGGGAAGGGTCTCCGGGTGCATCGGAAGCCTCCATGATCAGACACTCCCGGTCTTTACACGCTTTCAGCAAATTAACCTGGTATAGCTGCACGGGTTTCCTTTTCCCGGGCTGGTATACCCTGTAATTTACCTCCCCTACTTTTTCCCGGATTTCATAAGGCCCTTGCCATTTGGCCAATAATTTACTTTCCGTAGTGGGCATTAAGACCAATACTCGGTCCGCCACCTTAAAGGTCCTAACGGTGGCCCGTGTATTATACCTGTGGCTTTGAGCTCTTTGGGCATCCATTAGGTGCTCTTTTACAATAGGCCGGACCGCTGTGATCCGGTCCTGCATTTTCGCCATGTGGTCGATTATGCTCCTATAGGGAGTGGGTTCCTGTTCCCACGTCTCTTTGGCGACATCCAACAGCCCTCTAGGATGCCAGCCGTACAACAGTTCAAAGGGAGAAAACCCTGTAGATGACTGCGGTACCTCCCGGATGGCGAACATTAAATAGGGCAGTAACATGTCCCAATCCTTTCCATCCTTCGCTACCACTTTTTTAGCATGGACTTCAGGGTTTTATTAAACCGCTCAACTAACCCATCGGTCTGGGGATGATACACCGAGGTGCGCAGCTGTTTTATGTTGAGCAGTTTACACAGTTCCCGGGTCACTTTGGACATAAAAGGAGTCCCCTGATCCATGAGGATCTCCTTAGGTAGTCCTAGGCGACAGAACATAGCAAACAGCTCCCGGGCAATCAGTTTCGCCGAGGTATGGCGTAAGGAATCGCCTCCGGGTACCGGGTGGCGTAGTCGACAACCACGAGTATGTGTTAGTGGCCTCGTGCTGACTTAACTATAGGCCCCACCAAATCCATTGCAATCCGTTCAAAAGGTTCCTCTATAACCCGTAGAGGTACCAATGGACTACGGAAGGTGGCAATGGGTGTGGTCAGCTGACATTCCGGGCAGGAGTCACAGTACCTCTGGACATCCACATACACGCCCGGCCAGAAGAACCTCCGCCAGATGCGTTCTTGCGTTTTTTTAGCCCCAAGGTGGCCCCCTAGCAGGTGGGAGTGGGCCATCTCTAGGACCGCCCGGCGGTGTGGCTGCGGTACTACCAGTTGGTCCACGACCTCATCCCGGATTTTGTCCACCCTATAGAGTAACTCCCAGTTAACCACCATGCGTGGAAATACATTATCTGCCCCCGGATGCTGAGCTACCCCGTTTACTTCGGATACCCTTTCTCGGGCACGGGTCAGTGTGGGTTCCTGTAGCTGAGCTGTCCCAAACGCTACCCGTGATACTTCCAACTCTGGAATCGGTGTGGTCTCCTCAACCTCTCCTGCCAATACATCTAGCGGGAACCTATCGGGGTATGATCCCCCACACTGTCTCACAGCCCCTTTAAGGTTCTTGAAGGTGTGAAAATGACCTCTGGAAAGTATATAGAATTTCTGACTGAGAATTTTCTTCTATGGTACAAAAGCAAAAACGTGCCTTCAGGAGCAAAATGATCTTCATGCATGACAATGCACCATCTCATGCTGCAAAGAATACCTCTGTGCCATTGGCTGCAATGGTCCTGACCTTAACCCTATAGAGAACCTTTGGAGTATAATCAAGCAAAAAAATCTATAATGGTACCTTTACACGCCGCCACAGAGGACAGCAATGGTGCCTAATGATCCCTGATGCCACATATACACGCCGCCACAAGGTGCTCCACAGAAGGTATTTGCGTTCCCTGGAAGTGCCGACGGGTGCCGCGGGTTACCTTGTGTGGAGCACCTTCCCTGATTTACACGCCGCTACCTCAAGGGAATATGGGCGTACATCTTTCGCCCCGCTCGTACATAGGCGTGACAGAGTTGTGTATTACATGACGCTTGAACGCTGATTGGACAACGCATTAGCATCATGATTGGCCAGCCTGCGCAGGAAGGCTGCCTAATACATGACGCTACTGCAATTGTGGAGGGTGACTGGACAGCTCTTTAATTATGGCGCCCTGTGAAGTGACAGCCAATGGTAACATAGTAACCCCACCAATGATCACTGATGGGGTGTGTTAACCATGACACTGGGGAATGCCCCTGGGATTTCCCTAGGCCACACAAATACCTTGCCTGTGCCCCGATTACATGCTGCCACCATAGGGATTATGCCTGCTTGTTTTTGAGCAGGGCCCAGACACAGGTGTCGGAAGGAACTGCAGGACACAAGAAGGAAAACCCTGAATTACACGCCGCCATTGCGAGGTGTTTTCAAGGCAAAAGGCACAATTGTGTCCGATGCCTGGCGGTTTCTACCTTCCGGTGGCGGCGTGTAAAGGTACCATTAGGGTTTTCACATCAAAACAGCAGCTCTGGGAGGCTATTCTGACTTCATGCAAAGAAACACAAGCAGAAACTCTCCAGAAACTCACAATATCAATGGATGCAAGAATTGTGAAGGTGATATCAAAGAAGGGTTCCTATGTTACCATGTAACTTGGCCTGTTAGGATGTTTTGGAGTGAAATAGCTTTTTATCTCAGTGAATGTGACCTCCTAATGCAAATCAGCATTTTCACTTTTTTCAAACACATAAAATGTTTAGAAACTCTCCTGTGCCTAATAATCTGGAACAGGGCATTTAGAGTTTTTTTAATTTTGAAGATTATACTGTTATCTTGGGAGGTTTCTTCAATAAAATTCAATGTATCCTCTAACGGGTGATGACTTATATTACACTGACTGTCATCTGCACCGACCATTTAGGAAAATCAGAGAAAAATAACATTTGCATAATAATTTGGAATATGGTATTAAACTGATTGTAGATGGTGTCCTTGTTGGGATTTGAACTCAGGACGCTGCGAGGCTGCAGTGCTAACCACCGAGCCACCATACAGTACTAGCCACTGAACCCCCATACAATGCTGACCACTAAGCCAGCATACAGTACTAAACCCTGAGCCACCGTGCTGCCTGTGTGTTTTCTATCTACTGGCTGACACGGCATGGGCATATATTATACCCTATCAGGAAGGAAGTAACCCAATCTAATCTAATACGGCCGTATCCTGATATACATAGATACAGGGAACATGTTGGGTCTCCTGTCAGCGCAGCACTGAAGCTCAGCCATACCTTCTTTATAGCCTCTGGTATTGCTCACCCATTCACATCTGCAGGCTGTCTTGTGTGCTGGGCTGCCGGAAACCGGAAGTGACATTTGGTCACGCGGAGACCGCATGACCGGAAGTGACGCGGCCAGCCCCGCTGTGGCCACGAGCAGTCCCGCGCATGCCTCGGAGACCGGGGCCCATGGGCTCCAGCTTCCAGTGATGCGCAGTCCTACCCCAGGAGCCCGCAGCGATCTGTGCAAGCTCCGTGAGACCGGAGCACTGAGACTAGGGCACAGAGGCGGTCGGGAAGACCTCCTTACTGTCAACCCCATAGACATGGGATGGTGTATTATAGCCTGCCTATTCAACTGCTGCAAAACCTCAGAGTTATTTTCTCTTAAGGTACCGTTACACGCAACGATATCATGAACGATATCGCTGAAACGTCACGGGTTTGTAGTCGTTCAAATGACATTGTTAGGACGTCGTTGTGTGCGACACCGAGATATGACTGCGATAAATCATTGGATCGTTTATCGCATATTTGAGAACATGTTCATAAATCTGAAAATCTGCGATCAGCCAACCTGCTGCATCGTTCAGTGTGACACCGCGATAACGATGTGTTGAACGACTTCGCCCATTCACCACAATGAACAAGTATCATTCGCTGGGTCGTGCGAACGATCGCTGCGTGCAACATCGCTGCTGCGTCGTGCACTATATCTAGACGTGTGACATCTTACCAACAATGTCAAAAAGATGTCCTAATGACCGTGCGTCTATGAGATCGTTAGTGAGATCCTAAAGGTTCCGTTACACGGTCCAACCTAGCACCGATGTTGTCAGCGATGTCGGGAGCGCGGTGATTGCTGCTCGGAGCTGCGGCCGCAGTTCGGGTGGGGGGGGGGGCGAGGGGTCTCGGGTGCTGCTGGTAGCCGCGGCCACGGTTCTCTCCTACCTAGTGCTGCTGGGAGAGCCGCGCCGGATGCTTGTAGGCGCCGGAGGGGAGGGACGGGATCCGGCAAGGGAAGCAGGAAGCTCTCTGCTTCCCTTGCCTGACACTCCTCTCCTTTGAGGGCGGCTTGCGGGGGTTGGCTGGGGGCCCCCTCCAGGCTTGAAGGGGGCCCCTAGCCGATGCAGTTGCACCAGCTGCACCAGTGTAGTTCCGCCCCTGGTCACACGTCTAGATATCGTGGAAACCTCACCAACGATGTTGTGAGCAGGTATTGTCCGCAAACCCCGCGAACAATCCCTGCTCATTGCTGTGAATGGGCGAAGTCGTCCATGACATCATATCGCGGTGTCACACAGAACGATGCAGCAGGTGGGTAAGATGAAGTCGTCAGGTTTATGTGCAAAAGAAGCTGTCACCTCCGACCAATTATCATTGTTGAATCGTTCATTTACACACAACAATGATGTCAAATATGATGTTGAACCGTGTAACTGTGGGCCTTTATAGTATACAGGCACCCTGAGAGCCCCGCCCCCTGGTCACATGACAGTGACGTCATCACAGGTCCCCAAGCTCTCCTCTCCTGAGCTCCGCCCCCTGGTCACATGACACTGACCTCATCACAGGTCCTCCAGCTCTCATAGAGAAGCAGCTCTACTAGTGGATCGGGGCAGACATAATTGATGAATGCGCATGCGCAACATGCACGCGCGGGACGCGTGCACTCGCCGCCGCGCGAGCTCGCGCGCACCTGGCGCATGCGCAGTAGATACGGCTGCTAGCAATTCGTTCACGCGGTGCCGACACTGCGCGCCGCCAACCTCCTTCTCCCGCGCGTTTTGGCGCCTTGCCAAGACTTACATCACTGCTCCCGGTATTAACCCTTTGCTCCCGGTATTAACCCTTTAGGGTGGGGGGGGGGGCTTGTAACACTGCTCCCCGGTATTAACCCTTTAGAGGGGGGGGCTTGTAACACTGCTCCCCGGTATTAACCCTTTAGGGGGGGGGGGGCTTCTAACACTGCTCCCCGGTATTAACCCTTTATGGGGGGGCTTCCCGGTATTAACCCTTTAGGGGGGCTTCTAACACTGCTCCCCGGTATTAACCCTTTATGGGGGGGTCCGTGTATGGATGGATAGGGGGTCCCTTATGGCGGGGGTCCGTGTATGGATGGATAGGGGGTCCCTTATGGCGGGTGTCCGTGTATGGATGGATAGGGGGTCCCTTATGGCGGGGGCCCGTGTATGGATGGATAGGGGTCCATTACTGCGGAGGGGGCTGTGTATGGATAGATAGGGGGGTCCGTGTATGGATGGATAGGGGGTCCCTTATGGCGGGGGTCCGTGTATGGATGGATAGGGGGTCCCTTATGGCGGGGGCCCGTGTATGGATGGATAGGGGTCCATTACTGCGGAGGGGGCTGTGTACGGATAGATAGGGGGGTCCCTTACTGTGGGGGGGTGGGTACGGATAGATAGAGGGGTCTGTGTATGGATAGTTAGGAGGGTCCCTTATGGCGGGGGCCCGTGTATGGATGGATAGGGGGTCCCTTATGGCGGGGGTCCGTGTATGGATGGATAGGGGGTCCCTTATGGCGGGGGCCCGTGTATGGATGGATAGGGGGTCCCTTATGGCGGGGGTCCGTGTATGGATGGATAGGGGGTCCCTTATGGCGGGGGTCCGTGTATGGATGGATAGGGGGTCCCTTATGGCGGGGGTCCGTGTATGGATGGATAGGGGTCCCTTAT
The DNA here is from genome assembly GCA_033576535.1 of Allobates femoralis. NCBI lineage: Eukaryota > Metazoa > Chordata > Amphibia > Anura > Aromobatidae > Allobates > Allobates femoralis. Next base: position 858,862,140 of record JARQOC010000003.1, on the reverse strand, counting down.
GGCGGGGGCCCGTGTATGGATGGATAGGGGGTCCCTTATGGCGGGGGCCCGTGTATGGATGGATAGGGGTCCATTACTGCGGAGGGGGCTGTGTATGGATAGATAGGGGGGTCCCTTACTGTGGGGGGCCTGTGTACGGATAGATAGAGGGGTCCGTGTATGGATGGATAGGGGGTCCCTTATGGCGGGGGTCCGTGTATGGATGGATAGGGGGTCCCTTATGGCGGGGGCCCGTGTATGGATGGATAGGGGGTCCCTTATGGCGAGGGTCCGTGTATGGATGGATAGGGGGTCCCTTATGGCGGGGGTCCGTGTATGGATGGATAGGGGGTCCCTTATGGCGGGGGCCCGTGTATGGATGGATAGGGGTCCATTACTGCGGAGGGGGCTGTGTATGGATAGATAGGGGGGTCCCTTACTGTGGGGGGCCTGTGTACGGATAGATAGAGGGGTCCGTGTATGGATGGATAGGGGGTCCCTTATGGCGGGGGTCCGTGTATGGATGGATAGGGGGTCCCTTATGGCGGGGGCCCGTGTATGGATGGATAGGGGGTCCCTTATGGCGGGGGTCCGTGTATGGATGGATAGGGGGTCCCTTATGGCGGGGGTCCGTGTATGGATGGATAGGGGGTCCCTTATGGCGGGTGCCCGTGTATGGATGGATAGGGGTCCATTACTGCGGAGGGGGCTGTGTACGGATAGATAGGGGGGTCCCTTACTGTGGGGGGCCTGTGTACGGATAGATAGAGGGGTCCGTGTATGGATGGATAGGGGGTCCCTTATGGCGGGGGCCCGTGTATGGATGGATAGGGGGTCCCTTACTGTTTTGGGGGGCTGTGTACGGATAGATGGGGGTGTATTACTGTGGGGGGGCTGTTTATGGATAGATAGGGGGTCCCTAGAAAGTCGCACGTTGTTGCTGCGGATTTTCTGTACGGAAAGATGGATTAATACCGGGAGCAGTGTTAGAAGCGCCCCCCCCTTAAGGGTTAATACCGGGGAGCAGTGTTACAAGCCCCCCCCCCTTAAAGGGTTAATACCGGGAGCAAAGGGTTAATACCGGGAGCAGTGATGTAAGTCTTGGCAAGGCGCCAAAACGAGAAGGCGGGAGGAGGTTGGCGCGCAGTGTCGGCACCGCGTGAAATTGAATTGACAGCAGCCGTATCTACTGCGCATGCGCCAGGTGCGCGCGAGCTCGCGCGGCGGCGAGTGCACGCGTCCCGCGCGTGCATGTTGCGCATGCGCATGTGCATTGATCAATTAAGTCTGCCCCGATCCCCTAGTTTAATGTGCCCGAAATGTACTAGGGGATCGGGGCAGTCTCAATTGATACATGCGCATGCGCAACATGCACGCGCGGGACTCACGTGCACTCGCTGCCGCGCGAGCTCGCGCGCACCTGGCGCATGCGCAGTAGATACGGCTGCTGTCAATTCACGAGCGGATCCTCTGCAGTCGAATCCTTCTTCTGCGCATGCGCGCGGCAGTCACACGCTCGGCTCTAGTTCAAAACACTGGCGTGCTTAAGGCTTCTGCATGGTATTAATCCTTTAGGTTCTTTTTTATTAGGACTGGGTCTTACTAGGGGGGGGGGGGGGCTGTGTATGGATAGTTGGGGGTCTTACTAGGGGGGGGCGGCTGTGTATGGATAGTTGGGGGTCTTACTAGGGGGGCTGTGTATGGATAGTTGGGGGTCTTACTAGGGGGGGGCTGTGTATGGATAGATGGGGGTCTTACTAGGGGGGGGGGCCTTGTATGGATAGATGGGGTCTTACTAGGGGGGGGGGCGGGCTGTGTATGGATAGTTGGGGGTCTTACTAGGGGGGGCTGTGTATGGATAGATGGGGGGGCTTACTACACTGGATGTGTGCGTACGTGGATGTGCGTGCGTGGATGTGCATGCGTGTGTGGATGTCAGCGTGCGTGGATGTGCTTGCGTTGATGTGTGCGTGGATGTGCATGTGCGTGCGAAGATGTGTGCGTGCGTGGATGTCAGCATGCGTGCGTGGATGTCAGCATGCGTGCGTGGATGTCAGCGTGCGTGCGTGGATGTGTGCGTTCGTGGATGTCAGCATGCTTGGATGTGCGTGCGTGGATGTCAGCGTGCGTGCATGCTTGAACGTGTGCGTGCGTGGATGTCCGTGCTTGGTTGTGTGCGTGCGTGGATGATGGGTGCAACAAGGGATCAAGTGTCCTCTTGTTATAGTCTCTGGAATCATAGTCATGGTGCAGTGTATGACAGATCATTGTCATACAGTGCACCACAACTCTGACCCCCGAGACTAGGAAGAGGACACTTGATCCCTTGCTGTAGTCTCTGGATTGAGCAGAGGCGATCGAGCATCGTGGGACCTTCGTTGTGGACTACGTCGGAGGCGATCGAGCGTCATGGGACCTTCGTTGTGGACTACGTCGGAGGCGATCGAGCGTCGTGGGACCTTCGTTGTGGACTACGTCGGATCTTTATAATAAAGATGGAGTCCGAATTTTGTTTGTGTTTTTTTTTTCAAATAAAAAGATTTTTCTATGCGTGTATTTTCTGACTATTTACCAGAGATTCCTAATGGCGGGTCTAACATTGGCCCTATATTATGAATCTCGGGCTTAGTGCCAGCTGCCAATAAAAAGCTGGCATTAACCCCTTTATTACCCAGTTTGCCACCGGCACCAGGGCAACTGGAAGAGCATGGGTACAGCGCCAGAAAATGGCGCTTCAATGAATGCGCCATTTTCTGGGGCGGCTGCGGGCTGCAATTCGCAGCATGGGGGGCCCAGAACGCTTGGGCCTTTCCATGCTGAGGATTCCAGCCCCCAGCTGCCTAGTTGTACCTGGCTGGGCCAAAAATATGGCGAAGCCCTATGTCATTTTTTTTTCAAGAATTAGTTCTAGAAAAAAAAAAATGGGCTTCGCTGTATTTTTGGTTGCAGCCAGGTACGAGGCAGCTGGGGGTTACTGGCAGTCTGTAGCTGCCAAGTTGTACCTGGCTGGATCAAAAATATGGTGGAGCCCCACGTCATTTTTTTTTTTATAGAATTAGTTCTAGAAAATAAAAAAAGGCCTTTGCTGTATTTTTTTGTAGCCAGCCAGGTACAACTTGGCAGCTGGCGGACTTGAATCCTCAGCGTGGAGAGACCCAAATATTGTGGGCCCCCCACGTTGCAAATTTCAACCCACAGCCACCCAAGAAAATAGCGCATTCGTTAGAGGCGGCATTTTCTGGTGCTGTACCCCAACTCTTCCAGTTGCCCTTGTGCACACGGGTTCTCCATACACAACATGGTGTCCGCTAACAATTTCAATGGAAAATTAGATCCAATTGTTAGCGGAAACCATGTCGGGTATGGAGAGCCCCTCCCTGTGTGCCTGAACATTGCACATCCACGCACACATCAACGCAAGCACATCCACGCACGCTGACATCCACACACGCATGCACATCCACGCACGCACATCCACGTACGCACACATCCAGTGTAGTAAGCCCCCCCCATCTATCCATACACAGCCCCCCTAGTAAGACCCCCAACTATCCATACACAGCCCGCCCCCCCCTAGTAAGACCCCATCTATCCATACACGGCCCGCCCCCCCCTAGTAAGACCCCCATCTATCCATACACAGCCCCCCCTAGTAAGACCCACAACTATCCATACACAGCCCCCCCTAGTAAGACCCCCAACTATCCATACACAGCCCGCCGCCCCCTAGTAAGACCCCCAAATATCCATACACAGCACCGCCCCCCCCCCAGTAAGACCAAGTCCTAATAAAAAAGAACCTAAAGGATTAATACCATGCAGAAGCCTTAAGCACGCCAGTGTTTTGAACTAGAGCCGAGCGTGCGACTGCCGCGCGCATGCGCAGAAGAAGGATTCGACTGCAGGGATCCGCTCGTGAATTGACAGCAGCCGTATCTACTGCGCATGCGCCAGGTGCGCGCGAGCTCGCGCGGCAGCGAGTGCACGTGAGTCCCGTGTGTGCATGTTGCGCATGCGCATGTATCAATTGAGACTGCCCCGATCCCCTAGTACATTTCGGGCACATTAAACTAGGGGATCGGGGCAGACTTAATTGATCAATGCGCATGCGCAACATGCACGCGCGGGACGCGTGCACTCGCCGCCGCGCGAGCTCGCGCGCACCTGGCGCATGCGCAGTAGATATGGCTGCTGTCAATTCAATTTCACGCGGTGCCAACACTGCACGCCAACCTCCTCCCGCCTTCTCGTTTTGGCGCCTTGCCAAGACTTACATCACTGCTCCCGGTATTAACCCTTTGCTCCCGGTATTAACCCTTTGCTCCCGGTATTAACCCTTAAGGGGGGGCGCTTCTAACACTGCTCCCGGTATTAATCCATCTTTCCGTACAGAAAATCCGCAGCAACAACGTGCGACTTTCTAGGGACCCCCTATCTATCCATAAACAGCCCCCCCACAGTAATACACCCCCATCTATCCGTACACAGCCCCCCAAAACAGTAAGGGACCCCCTATCCATCCATACACGGGCCCCCGCCATAAGGGACCCCCTATCCATCCATACACGGACCCCTCTATCTATCCGTACACAGGCCCCCCACAGTAAGGGACCCCCCTATCTATCCGTACACAGCCCCCTCCGCAGTAATGGACCCCTATCCATCCATACACGGGCACCCGCCATAAGGGACCCCCTATCCATCCATACACGGACCCCCGCCATAAGGGACCCCCTATCCATCCATACACGGACCCCCGCCATAAGGGACCACCTATCCATCCATACACGGGCCCCCGCCATAAGGGACCCCCTATCCATCCATACACGGACCCCCGCCATAAGGGACCCTCTATCCATCCATACACGGACCCCTCTATCTATCCGTACACAGGCCCCCCACAGTAAGGGACCCCCCTATCTATCCATACACAGCCCCCTCCGCAGTAATAGACCCCTATCCATCCATACACGGGCCCCCGCCATAAGGGACCCCCTATCCATCCATACACGGGCCCCCGCCATAAGGGACCCCCTATCCATCCATACACGGACCCCCGCCATAAGGGACCCCCTATCCATCCATACACGGACCCCCGCCATAAGGGACCCCCTATCCATCCATACACGGACCCCCGCCATAAGGGACCCCCTATCCATCCATACACGGGCCCCCGTCATAAGGGACCCCCTATCCATCCATACACGGACCCCCGCCATAAGGGACCCCCTATCCATCCATACACGGACCCCCGCCATAAGGGACCCCCTATCCATCCATACACGGACCCCCGCCATAAGGGACCCCCTATCCATCCATACACGGGCCCCCGCCATAAGGGACCCCCTATCCATCCATACACGGACCCCCGCCATAAGGGACCCCCTATCCATCCATACACGGACCCCCCAATCTATCCATACACAGCCCCCTCCGCAGTAATGGACCCCTATCCATCCATTCACGGGCCCCCGCCATAAGGGACCCCCTATCCATCCATACACGGACCCCCGCCATAAGGGACCCCCTATCCATCCATACACGGACCCCCGCCATAAGGGACCCCCTATCCATCCATACACGGACCCCCGCCATAAGGGACCCCCTATCCATCCATACACGGACCCCCCCATAAAGGGTTAATACCGGGGAGCAGTGTTAGAAGCCCCCCCTAAAGGGTTAATACCGGGAAGCCCCCCCATAAAGGGTTAATACCGGGGAGCAGTGTTAGAAGCCCCCCCCCTAAAGGGTTAATACCGGGGAGCAGTGTTACAAGCCCCCCCCCCTAAAGGGTTAATACCGGGAGCAAAGGGTAAAGCCCCCCATAAAGGGTTAATACTGGGGAGCAGTGTTACAAGCCCCCCCCCCTAAAGGGTTAATACCGGGAGCAAAGGGTTAATACCGGGAGCAGTGATGTAAGTCTTGGCAAGGCGCCAAAACGCGCGGGAGAAGGAGGTTGGCGGCGCGCAGTGTCGGCACCGCGTGAACGAATTGCTAGCAGCCGTATCTACTGCGCATGCGCCAGGTGCGCGCGAGCTCGCGCGGCGGCGAGTGCACGCGTCCCGCGCATGCGCATTCATCAATTATGTCTGCCCCGATCCACTAGTGCAGTTCTTGTTCAGTGTTTCCCTGGTTGAGTCTAGAGAATACAGGCTCCTTGCAGGTCCTGACTGCAGCCTATACAATCTAGCACCCTCACTACTGAAGATGCTAGAGAATACAGACTGCTTGCAGGTCCTGACTGCAGCCTATACAGTCTAGCACCCTCACTACTGAAGATGCTAGAGAATACAGGCTGCTTGCAGGTCCTGACTGCAGCCTATACAGTCTAGCACCCTCACTACTGAAGATGCTAGAGAATACAGGCTGCTTGCAGGTCCTGACTGCAGCCTATACAGTCTAGCACCCTCATTACTGAAGATGCTAGAGAATACAGGCCCCTTGCAGGTCCTGACTGCAGCCTATACAGTCTAGCACCCTCACTACTGAAGATGCTAGAGAATACAGGCTGCTTCCAGGTTTATATAAGTGGTTATATCACAATGTACAGGCTCCTTGCATGTCCTGACTGCAGCCCATACAGTATAGCTGCTTCACTGAAGACGCTAGAGAATACAGGCCCCTTCCAGGTTTATATTAGTGGTTACAGCAGAATGTACAGGCTCCTTGCAGGTCCTGACTGCAGCCCATACAGTCTAGCTGCTTCACTAGTGAAGACGCTAGAGAATACAGGCTCCTTCCAGGTATATATTAGTGGTTACATCAGAATGTACAGGCTCCTTCCAGGTCCTGACTGCAGCCCATACAGTATAGCTGCTTTACTAATGAAGACGCTAGAGAGTACAGGCTCCTTCCAGGTATATATTAGTGGTTACATCAGAATGTACAGGCTCCTTGCAGGTCCTGACTGCAGCCTATACAGTTTAGCTGCTTCACTAATGCACACGCTAGAGAATACAGGCTAATTGCAGGTCCTGACTGCAGCCTATACAGTACAGAATACAGGCTCCATCCAGGTCCTGACTGCAGCCCATACTGTCTAGCTTCTTCACAACTGAAGACACTAGAGAGTACAGGCTAATTGCAGGTCCTGACTGCAGCCTATACAGTAGAGAATACAAGCTCCTTCCAGGTCCTGACTGAAGCCTATACAGTCTAGCTGGTTCACTACTGAAGACACTAGAGAATACAGGCTCCTTGCAGGTGTATACTAGTGGCTACATCAGAATGTATGGTCTCCTTCCAGGTCCTTACTGCAGGCCATACAGTGTAGCTGGTTCACCACTTAAGACACTACACAGTGGGGGCTGCTTCCTGGTACATATTAGTGACTACATCTGGATGTATGAGCTCCTTCCAGGCAGGACGTAACGATCGGGCTCATAAGGGTCATGACCAGGCCCGCCGACCCCTGACCCCAGCGCCTGCTTCACATGGATGTGTGTCCCCGTGGATGTATATCTCTGTCACTGCACGGCAGTCTGCCCTGGCCAGTCCCAAGGCAGTCCTATGGCCGCCGGAGGACTGGCACTTTACCTTTAATTGCGTCTGGAAAACATAGTCGTTCCGCGGCCCAGTGTGCAGCACCGTGATGAGGTCATCACACTGCAGCATGCGGGAATGGCAAGCGTGCACTCCATGGAGAAGCTGGAGAATCTACCCTATTTCCCCGAAATTAAGACATACCCTGAAAATAATACATACTAAGTGAGTTTGCATAGCTGCTAAATAAAAGTATCAATATGGCCGCGGTATGAGAGGCACGTGTGCCACAGGGCTCCTACCATCCTGCCCTAATCTCTACCATCCCACAAATGTGGCACCTCTCATCGCCTCTATCGTAGCCCTATCTCGTTGGGGCACCACTGAGGCACACATAGCTGTGCCCCTTTTCCTCTGGGTAGTTCATGAGGCCACTGAAGACCACTCTGCAGGTACCGTCCCCCCCTCCCATCTTAAGGCCGCCAGCCTACATCTATCCCTGACAGAAGCCCATCCACCAACCTCCGGGCCAAGAAGTCACTGGACCCCCCTGGCGAGCACCGCCCGAACCTGCCGAACCCCTTCCCAGCCGCAACTGTGATGGCCGCAAGCGGGTCCCCCGCTTCCAGTCTGCTCCCCGGCCTGGCTTGGCAGTTCCGTTCATCTTCAGTAATGGCCCGCCCCGGCTGTACCTCTATACTGGCCCGTCCACTTATACTACTACCTCTGCATCCCGGAGCTTCTTAGCTCTGGCCACGACCCCTCCTATCTCCTACATCCCTGTCCCTGCACCAAAGACACAGGCCCAGGGAAGCACCTTACAGTACAAGCCGACAGGCTTGCCACGCACCTGCCCCTGCCGAATGACTGCACCAGCAGCACAACGCCAACAGCCTACACCCTGGCATTGATTCATCACCACCGCTCATCTCTTGCTGCTGCTGACCCCCAGCTGCATCTGATCCCCTGCCACACCTGATCCCTGGCTACATCTGATCCCTGGCTATACCAGACCCCTGGCTGCATCTGATCCCTAGCTGCACCTGACCCCTGGCTGCATCTGATTTCAAGCTGCATCTGATCCCTGGTTGCACCTGATCCCTAGCTGCATCTGACTCCTGGCTGCATCTAATCCCTGACTGCATCAGATCCCTGGCTGCACTTGCGCATGCAGTCCTGACTTTGCACAACTTCATCACCATCACACATCCTTCCACTGCATTTAATCCCTGGCTACATCAGACCCCTGTCTGCATCTCATCCCGTGCCATACCTCATCCCTATGTGTTATAGACTTGGTCCTGACTTGACACAACTTCATCGCTACCACACATCTCTTCACTGCATCTGATAACTGGCAGCATCTGCTACCATGGCTGCTTCTCACCCCTGCTGCACCTCATCACTACGTGCTGCAGTACATAGTTACTGTCAACTATGTTTCCTCTTATTTTTACCCTCACCCCTATACTTCTTCTTTTCATACTAACTCCATTTATCCATCCACCCAGTAATGAATACTCTCTCCCTCTATCCTGCCCAGCCACCTCACCTCCTCCACAGAACTATTTCTTCTCATACAACATACAATCCTTTGTCTCCAAACATGCACGTAACCTCTCCTACCCCCACCATCTGACCCTCTCCCTGTTTCTCCTACTTGCTGATGACATATTTCCAAATCCTGGACCCCTCATCACATCTCCAGTTACTTTTAACCGATACCCACACTCCAACTCTAAACTCCGCAACCTTAATAACCTTATACCCATTCGACCAGCCCCAGCTCCCCCAATCCCTCTACCTGAATCACTATGGAACACTCGCTCCATCTGCAACAAACTCTCTTACATCCACAACCTCTTCACCACTAACAATCTCTCATTCATTGGCATAACTGAAACCTGGCTCACCCCGATGCAGCCTCCTCAGCTGCACTCAGTCTCTCTCATACCCCCCGCCCTAGCAACAAGCATGGAGGGATGGGCTTACTTCTGTCTGACAATTGGTCCTGTACCCCAATCCCACTGCCACTCTCTGCTATTCTCCCCTCTTTCAAGGTACACTCTGTCGTATCTACTCCCCCTGCAAACTTCAGTTAGCTGTTATCTACCACCCCCCCAGGATCATTCTCCACTTTTCTTGACCACTTCACCACCTGGCTACTCCACTTCCTCTCTGCAGACATCCCCACTACCATCATGGGCGACTTCAACTTCAAACTTCTATCACTCACTGCATCCTTTTTGGCTCTCTCAATGGTCCTCCTCTGCCACTCATAAAGATGGCCACACACTCAACCTCATATTCCCCCACCTATGTTCCTTCACTAACCTCTCCAACCCACCCCTCTACCTGTCCGACCTCAATCTACTGACTTTCTCTTCCCTCTCCTTTCCTAATACACTACCCCCACTCCACAAACCCACTCATCCTTGAAGAAATCTCAACCATATTGATCTACACTCATTCTCAAGAAGGTGAGTATTCATTAGCTTAATTACCCATCATTTTTCTCACCATAAGGCCGGTTTCACATCACGATTTCTGGCTGTCCGTGGGGATCCGTGTTTTGACAGGATCCCTGCAATCGGATGGCAAATAGCCATCCGTTTCTGATTTGATGCAGGATGCATGTGGATCCTGTTCTCCCTGCATCTTCTCTATCTGTCCCTCTTTTATGCCTGCTCCCCCCTGTCATCACCCCTATCCTCTCCCCTCCGGTATCTAAAAAATAAATCCTCCCAGAGGATACATTACCTTCCGCCGTCTCCATGCGACAGTCACTAATGTATCCTCTGGGAGGATTTTTTTATTTTTTAGATACCGGAGGGAAGAGGACAGGGAATAAGACAGGGGGGAGCAGAGATAGAAGAGGGACAGACGGGGAGCGACACAGGGACAGGCAGGGTTATGTACTGGGCACTGCCTCTGGGCAGGCTCAGTACATAAATCACGGAGCCGACATCGGATCTGATGTCCATAGGCTCCCATTGTGTAGCCCTATGGGCCATCACGGATCTGTCACGGATCCGTGGTCTCCAATTTTAGTCACGGACACCAAAATTGCAGCAAGCTGTGATTTTGGCTCCGTGAAGAAATCGGAAGGCTGCTTAAATCGGATGGCAAAAAGGACACATCCGAGCCCATAGGCCTACATGGGAGCACAAATCGCATCTGTTTTGAAACTGTTACACTCTGACGCCTCAAAATCGTGATGTAAAACCGGCCTTAGATAACATTTTGCATCAGTTCACATGTATTCAGTGCTCTAAGCTAAGCACGTCCTATATATCTGAAACACACGGTTCATATGAAACTCAAGGTGGATCCATTTACTAATGAGGCGACAGCTTTGCTCTAGACTCAAACCTGTGGTCAACTGCTCTTTTGTGCTTAAAAATATGGACACTGTCAGATCATAAGCCAGACACTATTCAGACAGAATCCCTTATGGAAAATGCCCTTTAATGAGGCAGAGGGAGACACTGGACAAAGCATTTCAAATGTTTACACATAATCCCTGGTGTAAGTGATCAGCGTTTAGCACAAGATAAGTGCGAGCCGAGCCTAATGGCCACTTTACACGTCCCAACATCGGTCCGATATTGGATACAACGCCGTGGGAGCGCGCTTTTTCTGGGCAGAATTCCAAGATCGCATAGGAGATGTTACACAGCGCGATATCGGCAGGCAACGCCACTGCAATGTGTACGCCCCCTTGTACAGCCGACCCAGGAACGACCATTTAACATGGGAGAGAATAGGAGAAGTTGTACTCCACATCGTTGTTGGGCTGTCACACAGCACGATCCAGCCACATCGTCCATCCAATATCGGGCCGTTGGAGACCAGGCTAATTTTTTCCCCGATATCGTTTTGGCATCGTTCGTGCATCGTATTGGACATTTATACCATACAACGCACGAACGATATCGGGGCCAATGCACAAACCACGTGACATTTTATCGGAGTTGGACGCCGATATCGGGACGTGTAAAGTGGCCATTAGTAAGATCTTTAGGAGGAAAAATAAATCAACAGCAGGTCAAGAATTGCTTTTATTTAATTTATACTGTGCGGTATAGGTGATTACATGGCTTTATTCTTGGATCGGTGCAATCACAGCAATACCAGATTTAGATCTTATTTTTATGTTTGGCTGCTATTACACAAACGAAGAAACGCTGTGTCTTTGATTTGGTTCACATTTTGCATTGCCTTATATTGAGAGCTCTGCTTTTTCTGTAAATGTGCCAAAATAGTCATGTAAGGGCTTTATTATGTGCGTGACGAGTTGTATTGATAATATTTTCGGCCACACATTTTTTTTAATTACTTTCTGATTTTTAATAAGCACGTCACCCTCTTCCTCCGTTTGATTCACATACTCTTCACCCACCTCCTCCTTCCTGTTTGTTTCACATATATCGCCCCCACACTCCCTACCCTCTCTCCTTTTCAGTGATTACATTACAGAAAAGGGAGGGGGGTGGGGTGGGGGGGGAAACAGTGTCTTCAGCTCCTGTATGGAGGGCTTTACACCATCCTTATGTCACCTCTGCAGGCACTGTCAACTGACCTGATCACGTTGCTGAGGTCTCCCTGACCTGGACTGCCGGTAAAAGTGTGCTGCTTCCAATGTACAGAGTATGCAAATTGAGTCTGTGGAGCCTCGATTAGGAGTCTCAACACAGGACTAGCCAGATCTTCCTCTAGTGAAGGACCTAGCCATGATAAAGGGCCACTTAATATGGTGGTTGAGTCAATATCCAGCTCATTACAAGCTTAAAGATATGACCAGGAAATACCAAGGCCAGGTATCCGTCCACAGACAGCTGTTTCGGGGTGTTTCCCCTCATCAGTGTGGAGTAGGATTCTGGCTAGGTGGGAGCAATGCCTAGTAGACCAACAAATTGCTCCCACCTAGCCAGAATCCTACTCCACACTGATGAGGGGCAACACCCCGAAACAGCTGTCTGTGGACGGATACCTGGCCTTGGTATTTCCTGGTCATATCTTTAAGCTTGTAATGAGCTGGATATTGACTCAAAGGGCCACTTAATATGGTGGTTATCATGGCTAGGTCCTTCACTAGAGGAAGATCTGGCTAGTCCTGTCTTGAGACTCCTAATCGAGGCTCCACAGACTCAATTTGCATATTCAAAATTTCCAGGGGGCAATGGGCCTAGGAATTCACTGTGTTGAGCGCTTTAGCCGGCTGCCCGCAGTGTTTTCTTGAACTGGTCTCCCTGAGATCAATGTCTTGACACTTGTAAAACTGATTGCAGGAAACCAGCATGTGGCAGTTTCTCTGACCCACTGACAGCTGACGACGTGTCAGAGAATAGCTGGCTCCTACTATGGGGGGGAAGGCAACATATGCAGCCGGCAGGAAGATATCTCGGGCAATGCATCAAAAGGCCCAACGGTGCCCCCCCTGCCTGCTGTGCCCAGGGCAGATGTCCCACCAGTGCCCCCCCCCCTAGATACGCCACCGATTATAGAAATGAAAATTCTGCCCATTGCTCTTAAAACAGTTTTATTATATCAAATATATAAAATAATTGTAACAAAAAGGAGAAAGTTATACATATTTTTATACAAATATAGAACAATGAAATTTAGAAATCAATATATAAACAAGTGACATCTGAGATAAGTTACAATGAAAGCAAAATCCTTTTGGACCCAAGTTCCCTGCGCTTCAGTTGAAATATCTGATTTCTGTATTTATGATAATTTATCGTTTAATACATTGGAGAAGACACGAGCGCGGGTATATCTTCTGCAACTCGCGGACATGCAATCTTGTAGCCATGAGATATGGCGGCAACAGGAAGGTAGTGTCCATTTGAGCCGTCCAGATAACACCAGAGGTCCAATGTCCCCAGAGAAGAATATGTGAAATGACCAGAGCCCAGGAGGTGCCTGTGAGGAAACCAGCAAGGTGACCTGGTGGCTGCAAAAAATTAAAAATCGGAGAAAGGGGAGGGAGCGAATGCGAGAAAGATGGAAAAAAAGGAGGAGGAGGGTGGAGAAAGGCGGAGGAGGATGGGGCGGAGATAGGCGGAAAAGGCAGGAGGAGGAGGGGGCGGAGAAAGGCGGAAAAGGCAGGAGGAGGAGGGCAGCGGAGAAAGGCAGAAAAGGCAGGAGGAGGGGGGGCGGAGAAAGGCAGAAAAGGCAGGAGGAGGAGGGGGGCGGAGAAAGGCGGAAAAGGAGGAGGGAGCGGAGAAGGGCGGAAAAGGAGGAGGGAGCGGAGAAGGGCGGAAAAGGAGGAGGGAGCGGAGAAGGGCGGAAAAGGAGGAGGGAGCGGAGAAGGGCGGAAAAGGAGGAGGGAGCGGAGAAGGGCGGAAAAGGAGGGAAAAAGAGGAGTGAGCGGAGAAGGGCGGAAAAGGAGGAGGGAGCGGAGAAGGGCGGAAAAGGAGGGGGCGGGGGGAGAAGACGGAAAAGGAGGGGGTGGGGGAGAAGACGGAAAAGGAGGGGGCGGGAGAGAAGACGGAAAAGGAGGGGGGGGGAGAAGACGGAAAAGGAGGGGTGGGGGAGAGAAGACGGAAAAGGAGGGGGCGGGAGAGAAGACGGAAAAGGAGGGGGGGGGGGAGAAGACAGAAGAGAGGAGGAGGAGGGGGGAGAAGGCGGAAAAGGAGAGGAGGAGGGGGGAGAAGGTGGAAAAGGAGGGGGGGAGAAGGCGAAAAAGGAGGAGGAGGGGGGAGAAGGCGGAAAAGGAGGAGGAGGGGGAGAAAGGCAGAAAGGAGGAGGAGGAGGGGGGAGAAGGCAGAAAAGGAGGAGGAGGGGGAGAAGGCAGAAAAGGAGGAGGAGGGGAGAAAGCTTGCCCAAAAGAAAATAAAAGGGCGAGAGACCCCAAGACAGCAAACCCTAGCAAGCTAAGAGATAGAGAGAGGGAGGGTTGTTTGGAGTGATTATACTCATCTGACATTATCAGGCTCCACAGTGTCACCTCTTCAACGGCCTCACATGGATTGTAGAGACGAGCAGTGATGAAATGTTCTCCACAGTGACCCTGCTGTAGATGGGGGAAATCCACAATACCTAGAACAGAAAAAAAATAATAAATCATGCAGAAACACTCGATACAAGTTGTGCCTGACTCCTATGGAAACAAGGCTAAAATTGATCCGCAGAGTCCGAGGACAGAACACGGCCCGTAATGTGGAGAAAACTTTTTTTATGTAGTTTCAAACTTCCTGGTGGCCGAGCAGAAACACAGAGTCCTGTGTCCCCCAATACTATTAGTAAGAAAAAAGTTGTAAAGGGAACCTGTCACCACACAGGGCCTATTAAACTAAAAGCCACCTCCAGCAGTGCCTATGCTGCATTTAGTGAAGGAGTGAATGTGGCTCTTATCCCCCTACCCACCCGGACACCAAAATAATCACTTTATGAGAAATTATTTTAGGTCCGGGAGGTATACTCCCCTCCCAGGACCTAAACCCCTCGCAGCTGTTACCCCACCTCCGGGACCCCCTACGCTGTTCCTTGCGAGTGGTGCAGATCTGTCAGCTCTTGGGCATCTTCGTGAGCTCTGCCTGGAAGCTGAGGTCAGATGGTATCACGTAGGCACCAGATCCCGCCCAGAGTGCTCTTATGCTGTACTAGATGTTGGCCCGATTCTAACGCATCGTGTATTCTAGACTATGTATGTAGTTTATTTATGAAGATTTAAGAATAATGCAAAGGGAAGCTGAGTTTAAATCCTGCGCCAATATCGCTGATTGCTGGCAAGGGAACCGGCCGGGCGCATCCAATCAGCAAAGTGTGGTTGAAATGCCGTGCCAATTTGCGGGCAAACTGTCCCTGTTGCTGATTGATTGGTCAGGTCAGCCACCCGCGACCAGCGAAGCAGGATTTGCGTTAACAGACAAACAGACAAAAGTAGACAATTATATAGTAGATACCTACAGCAGTATTGGTGTGCAACTGTGCCAGTGAGCAGTGGTGCCGGAGTCCAGGAGGGGACAGCGGGCGGGTGCGGTCAGGAGAGGGCCAGGGCACAGCGGCAGGAGGGGGCCAGGGAAGAGCGGGCGGGTGCGGTCAGGAGAGGGCCAGGGCACAGCGGGCAGGAGGGGGCCGGGTGCAGGCAATAGGGGGCCAGGAAAGAGCGGGCGGGTGCAGGCAGGAGGGGGCCGGGGAAGAGCGGACGGGTGCAGGCAGGAGGGGGCTCGGGGACAGCGGCTTGGTGCGGGCAGAAGGGGGCCGGGGAACAGTGGTGGGGTGAGAGCAAGAGGGGGCCCCTCCTGCCCACACCCGGCCGCTGTTCCACGGTTCATTCCTGCCCGCAGCAGAGTGCTTAGCAGAGTATACAGGGGCTCAGTGGTTAGCAGAGTGCGCGGTGGCTCAGTGGTCAGCGCAGCAGCGCGGTGGGCAGGATGGGGGAAGCCGGGGGGGGGAGACGCAGGAAGAGGGGAGACGCAGGATGGGAGACACAGGATGGGGGGGGGGACGACGCAGGATGGGGGTCGGGAGACGCAGGATGAGGGTCGGGAGACCCAGGATGGGGGAGGGGGGGAGACGCAGGATGGGGGAGGGGGAGCCGGAGGACGCAGGATGGGGGGAGCCGGGGTGGGAGACGCAGGATGGGGGGGGGAGCTGGGGGACGCAGGATGGGGGAGCTTTGCAGGATGTAGGCGCTCCTCCTGCCCCCCTCTCTCCCCGTGGCCCCCCCTCCCTCTGCTGCCCTTACTCCCCCGCTCCTCAATGGTGATAAAGATAAAAAAAGCCCATAAGGATACTTACCCTCCGCAGCCGCGCTCCATCTGTCTTCTAAGTATCCTTATCGGCTTTTTTTTATTTTTATCATCATTGAGGAGCGGGAAGGGGGGGGGGGGGGGGCAGGGTGAGTGGGGGCCATGGGGAGCAGTGGGGCAGAGGGAGGGGGGCCACGGGGGGCAGGAAGAGCGGATCGGGGCAGGAGGAGCGGGGCGCAGGAGGGTCTGCCGATGGCGAGAGTGAGGCAGTATTAGACAGTCGGCTTCCGTCAGAATGTGACGTCATTTCGATGACATACTGACGGAAGCTGGCTTAGGGTTTTATTAGAATAGATACAGACTGCGTGGCTGGGAATCTGGCAAGGAGGGAACAGGCGCAGTCACGCTGTTTCCGCAGGCGCCAGATTCGAACCATGTGAGATGCCCGAGAGCTGAGAGATCAGCGCAGGTGCCGAGGCCGCTTTTGAGGAACAAAGTAGGAGGTCCCTGGGGAGTAGGGGATAAGAGCCACCTTCACAAATGGCTCTTTTGGTATAATAGGCCCCATGCGAGCATCATGCCCCTCTACCCACGCAGATCCCATGAAGCAGCACCCCCATGCAAGCATCATGCCCCCCTACCCACGCAGATCAGCCCCATGCAAGCATCATGGCCCCCTACCCACGCAGATCCCCATGCGAGCATCATGCCCTTCTACCCAAGCAGATCCCCATCAAGCAGCAGCCCCATGCGAGCATCATGCCCCCCTACCTATGCAGATCCCATCAAGCAGCAGCCCCATGCAAGCACCATGCCCCCCTACCCATGCAGATCAGCCCCATGCGTGCATCATGGCCCCGTACCCACACAGATCCCCATCAAGCAGCAGCCCCATGCAAGCATCATGCCCCCTACCCATGCAGATTCCCCATCAAGCAGCAGCCCCATGCAAGCATTATGCTCCTCTAACCACTCAGATCCCCATGGAGCAAGCAGCAGCCCCATGCAAGCATCATGCCCCCTTACCCACGCAGATCAGCCCCATGGGTGCATCATGCCACCCGACCCACGCAGATCCCTATCAAGCAGCAGCCCTATGCAAGTAACTGCAAAGAACTTGCCCACCTACCCATGCAAATCCCTAGCAAGCAGCATCCCAATGTAAGCATCATGCCCCCCACAGACCCCCAGCAAGCAGTCCCATCACATGTAAGCATCATGCCCCTGCCCGCAGACCCCCAGCAAGCAGTCCCATGTAAGCATTATGTTCCCCTATCCACTGCCGCAGGCCCCCAGCAAACAAGCAGTCCCATGTAAGCAGCAAGCAGTCCCATGTAAGCATTATGTTCCCCTATCTACTGCCGCAGACCCCCAGCAAACAAGCAGTCCCATGTAAGCATTATGTTCCCCTACTCACTCAGATCCCTGAGAAGCAGTCCCATGTAAGCATCATGCTCCCCCCCGCAGACCCTCAGCAAGCAGTCCCATGCAAGCATTAAGTTCCCCTAGCCACTCCCACAGACCTCCAGCAAACAAGCAGTCCCATGTAAGCATTATGTTCCCCTACCCACTCATATCCCTGAGAAGCAGTCCCATGTATGCATCATGGCCCCTGCAGACCCCAGCAGGCAGTCCCATGTAAGCATTATGTTCCCCTACCCACTGAGAATCCCCGGAGAAGCAGTCCCATGTAAGCATCAGGCCCCACAAACCCCCAGCAAGCACTGCCATGTAAGCATTATGTTCCTCTACCCACTGAGATCCCTGAGAAGCAGTCCCATGTAAGCATTATGTTCCTGTACCCATTGAGATCCCTGAGAAGCAGTCCCATGTAAACAGACCCCCAGCAAGCAGTCCCCCCACAAACCCCCAGCAAGCAGTCCCATGTAAGCATTATGTTCCTCTACCCACTGAGATCCCTGAAAAGCAGTCCTATGTAAACAGACCCCCAGCAAGCAGTCCCATGTAAGCATTATGTTCCCCTACCCACAGAGATCCCGGAGAAGCAGTGCCATGTAAACAGACCCCCACCAAACAAGCAGTCCTATTTAAGCATTACGCTTTCTTACCTACTCAGATCCCTGAGAAGCAGTTTACACATATAATCAGAAGATTATCCGCCCTCACAGAAGCCCGCCATAATCCACACTGCCCGAGCGAAAGGGAGAAGCAGGAGGTAAAAGGAGGGCACGCCCCTGAGACGAGGAGGCCCCGCCTCTTCTAATGACGTCACACCTGCAAGCAGCCTGTATTCTCTAGCATCTACCATACACTGAGGAGTTGATCATGTGACCCCTGACTCCTCCCCTCATGTGACATCATCACAGGTCCTGTAAGCACAGAGCATTTCATCTTCCCCCATTCAGGTCTCTACAATCTCGGATCCTCTCACATCTTCTATAGAAGAGAATTCTCCTGATTGATCATCAAGGATGGATCTGGACAGGGACAAGATGGCGGAGAGGATCCTACACCTCACCCTAGAGATCCTCTACCGGATTACTGGAGAGGTGAGAGGTTCTGATGTCATCACATTACATCATTATCTATGGGGATAACAGAGGATATGACCGGAGAGGGGAGAGGTTCTGATGTCATCACATTACATCATATGGGGATAACAGAGGATATGACCGGAGAGGGGAGAGGTTCTGATGTCATCACATTACATCATTATCTATGGGAATAACAGAGGATATGACCGGAGAGGTGAGAGGTTCTGATGTCATCACATTACATCATTATCTATGGGGATAACAGAGGATATGACTGGAGAGGGGAGAGGTTCTGATGTCATCACATTACTTCATTATCTATGGGAATAACAGAGGATATGACCGGAGAGGGGAGAGGTTCTGATGTCATCACATTACTTCATTATCTATGGGAATAACAGAGGATATGACCGGAGAGCTGAGAGGTTCTGATGTCATCACATTACATCATTATCTATGGGGATAACAGAGGATATGACCGGAGAAGAGAGAGGTTCTGATGTCATCACATTACATCATTATCTATGGGGATAACAGAGGATATGACTGGAGAGGTGAGAGGTTCTGATGTCATCACATTACATCATTATCTATGGGAATAACAGAGGATATGACCGGAGAGGGGAGAAGTTCTGATGTCATCACAATACATCATTATCTATGGGAATAACAGAGGATATGACCGGAGAGGTGAGAGGTTCTGATGTCATCACATTACATCATTATCTATGGGGATAGCAGAGGATATGACCGGAGAGGGGAGAGGTTCTGATGTCATCACATTACATCATTATCTATGGGAATAACAGAGGATATGACCGGAGAGGGGAGAGGTTCTGATGTCATCACATTAAATCATTATCTATGGGAATAACAGAGGATATGACTGGAGAGGGGAGAGGTTCTGATGTCATCACATTACATCATTATCTATGGGAATAACAGAGGATATGACCGGAGAGGTGAGAGGTTCTGATGTCATCACATTACATCATTATCTATGGGGATAACAGAGGATATGACCGGAGAGGGGAGAGGTTCTGATGTCATCACATTACATCATTATCTATGGGGATAACAGAGGATATGACCGGAGAGGGGAGAGGTTCTGATGTCATCACATTACATCATTATCTATGGGAATAACAGAGGATATGACCGGAGAGGGGAGAGGTTCTGATGTCATCACATTACATCATTATCTATGGGAATAACAGAGGATATGACCGGAGAGGTGAAAGGTTCTGATGTCATCACATTACATCATTATCTATGGGGATAACAGAGGATATGACCGGAGAGGTGAGAGGTTCTGATGTCATCACATTACATCATTATCTATGGGGATAACAGAGGATATGACCGGAGAGGTGAGAGGTTCTGATGTCATCACGATACATCATTATCTATGGGAATAACAGAGGATATGACCGGAGAGGTGAGAGGTTCTGATGTCATCACATTACATCATTATCTATGGGGATAGCAGAGGATATGACCGGAGAGGGGAGAGGTTCTGATGTCATCACATTACATCATTATCTATGGGGATAACAGAGGATATGACCGGAGAGGGGAGAGGTTCTGATGTCATCACATTACATCATTATCTATGGGGATAACAGAGGATATGACCGGAGAGGTGAGAGGTTCTGATGTCATCACATTACATCATTATCTATGGGGATAACAGAGGATATGACCGGAGAGGTGAGAGGTTCTGATGTCATCACATTACATCATTATCTATGGGGATAACAGAGGATATGACCGGAGAGGTGAGAGGTTCTGATGTCATCACATTACATCATTATCTATGGAAATAACAGAGGATATGACCGGAGAGGGGAGAGGTTCTGATGTCATCACATTACATCATTATCTATGGGGATAACAGAGGATATGACCGGAGAGGGGAGAGGTTCTGATGTCATCACAATACATCATTATCTATGGGAATAACAGAGGATATGACCGGAGAGGGGAGAGGTTCTGATGTCATCACATTACATCATTATCTATGGGAATAACAGAGGATATGACCGGAGAGGGGAGAGGTTCTGATGTCATCACATTACATCATTATCTATGGGAATAACAGAGGATATGACCGGAGAAGAGAGAGGTTCTGATGTCATCACATTACATCATTATCTATGGGGATAACAGAGGATATGACTGGAGAGGTGAGAGGTTCTGATGTCATCACATTACATCATTATCTATGGGAATAACAGAGGATATGACCGGAGAGGTGAGAGGTTCTGATGTCATCACATTACATCATTATCTATGGGGATAACAGAGGATATGACCGGAGAGGGGAGAGGTTCTGATGTCATCACATTACATCATTATCTATGGGGATAACAGAGGATATGACCGGAGAGGGGAGAGGTTCTGATGTCATCACATTACATCATTATCTATGGGAATAACAGAGGATATGACCGGAGAGGGGAGAAGTTCTGATGTCATCACAATACATCATTATCTATGGGAATAACAGAGGATATGACCGGAGAGGTGAGAGGTTCTGATGTCATCACATTACATCATTATCTATGGGGATAGCAGAGGATATGACCGGAGAGGGGAGAGGTTCTGATGTCATCACATTACATCATTATCTATGGGGATAACAGAGGATATGACCGGAGAGAGGAGAGGTTCTGATGTCATCACATTACATCATTATCTATGGGGATAACAGAGGATATGACCGGAGAGGGGAGAGAATCTGATGTCATCACATTACATCATTATCTATGGGAATAACAGAGGATATGACCGGAGAGGGGAGAGGTTCTGATGTCATCACATTACATCATTATCTATGGGGATAACAGAGGATATGACCGGAGAGGGGAGAGGTTCTGATGTCATCACATTACATCATTATCTATGGGAATAACAGAGGATATGACCGGAGAGGGGAGAGGTTCTGATGTCATCACATTACATCATTATCTATGGGAATAACAGAGGATATGACCGGAGAGGGGAGAGGTTCTGATGTCATCACATTACATCATTATCTATGGGGATAACAGAGGATATGACCGGAGAGGGGAGAGGTTCTGATGTCATCACATTACATCATTATCTATGGGAATAACAGAGGATATGACCGGAGAGGGAGAGGTTCAGATGTCATCACATTACATCATTATCTATGGGAATAACAGAGGATATGACCGGAGAGGGGAGAGGTTCTGATGTCATCACATTACATCATTATCTATGGGGATAACAGAGGATATGACCGGAGAGGGGAGAGGTTCTGATGTCATCACATTACATCATTATCTATGGGATTAACACAGGATATGACCGGAGAGGGGAGAGGTTCTGATGTCATCACATTACATCATTATCTATGGGAATAACAGAGGATATGACCGGAGAGGGGAGAGGTTCTGATGTCATCACATTACATCATTATCTATGGGAATAACAGAGGATATGACCGGAGAGTTGAGAGGTTCTGATGTCATCACATTACATCATTATCTATGGGGATAACAGAGGATATGACCGGAGAGGTGAGAGGTTCTGATGTCATCACATTACATCATTATCTATGGGGATAACAGAGGATATGACCGGAGAGGTGAGAGGTTCTGATGTCATCACATTACATCATTATCTATGTGAATAACAGAGGATATGACCGGAGAGGGGAGAGGTTCTGATGTCATCACATTACATCATTATCTATGTGAATAACAGAGGATATGACCGGAGAGGGGAGAGGTTCTGATGTCATCACATTACATCATTATCTATGGGAATAACAGAGCATATGACCGGAGAGGGGAGAGGTTCTGATGTCATCACATTACATCATTATCTATGGGAATAACAGAGGATATGACCGGAGAGGTGAGAGGTTCTGATGTCATCATATTACATCATTATCTATGGGAATAACAGAGGATATGACCGGAGAGGGGAGAGGTTCTGATGTCATCACATTACATCATTATCTATGGGAATAACAGAGGATATGACCGGAGAGGGGAGAGGTTCTGATGTCATCACATTACATCATTATCTATGGGAATAACAGAGGATATGACCGGAGAGGTGATGGACTCTGGAAATGTCTGTAGTGATATTATTAATGTCTCCATCCTCAGGATTACACAGTAGTGAAGACCTCTAGTGATCGCTCTCGGGCTCCTGTGTATGAAGGACGGGGAGGAACCCTGAGCCCAATCCCGGGGCCTCCACCTCACCCCCGGATACATGAGGACATCAATGACCAGAAGATCCTAGAACTCACCAACAAGATGATTGAGCTGCTGACTGGAGAGGTGACACTGCTGGGAATACTGGGACATTATACAGGACGGCACTGGAGGATTCTGGGTGATGAGCGGAGAGGAGACTGCTGGGACATTATACAGGACAGCACTGGAGGATTCTGGGTGATGTTGGTATCATTGTGTTGTCAGGTTTCTATAAGGTGTCAGGACGTCGCTGTCTATCTCTCCATGGAGGAGTGGGAGTATCTAGAAGGACACAAGGACCGGTACAAGGAGGTGATGATGGAGGAGCACCAGCCCCGCACATCACCAGGTAATAGACAGGACTGAATACACCCGGCCTATAATGATCTGTATGTAATATTGATGTCAGTCCTGTCTGTGTGTCCTGCAGGTCTCTCCAGTACGAGGACGACCCCAGAGAGATGTCCCGCTCCTCCTCCTCCTGCACAGGATCCTCAGGTAGATGGAGATCTCCCCTATGATGTGTAGACGGCTGTGACCTCCTTGTGTTCAGTCTTGTTTTCTCCTCCAGTATTAGATGTTTTATACTTGTGTAATGAGAGCGGTGGAGACGGCAGGATCACAGCTGACCACAGACATCACATGTCCGGATCTTATCACCATTATTCCCGCTGACTTCTCACATCATCTGGGACTTTTACTAGATTTTGTTTTGCAGCTTTTGGATCCGGATAAAGATCTGAACAATATTAATGCTGCAGAGAGAAATGTGAGGGGCGATCAGCGGAGTAAAGAGGAGATCCCTACAGATCACCGCCCAGGTGGGTAGAGACCACGGAATAGCACAGAGAAGTCACAGAATACAATTTTTTGTTGATATCGGTACAGGTAACAACACAAGTAGAAACCTATTATGCTCTCATATTATATCGGGGCTTTACAAGGGGGTACAAAATATTGATGATGTAATAAAGTGGCAATATTAGTCCTGGGCAATGTCTGCAACTCTCCTGCTATTGCACAATTATCAACAATAAGGCTGCCTTCAGACTTGCAGATGCATCTGCAGCGTTTTGCAGAGGCATCTGCATGCAGACCGCGGCCCCTATGTTTATAATGGAGCGCACGGCGGTCTGCAGATGCTTGCAGACCGCCGTGCGCTCTCATTGCCCGCCATTAGTGATCTGTGCGCAGGCGGATGCCTGCGCACAAATCACACACTCTCGCCCGCACCAGGGACGCAACATCTCGCGTCCCTTGTGCGGGCGAGAGTGTGTGATTTGTGCGCAGGCATCCGCCTGCGCACAGATCACTACTGGCGGGCAATGAGAGCGCACGGCGGTCTGCAAGCATCTGCAGACCGCCGTGCGCTCCATTATAAACATAGGGGCCGCGGTCTGCATGCAGATGCTTGCAGATGCCTCTGCAAAACGCTGCAGATGCATCTGCAAGTCTGAAGGCAGCCTAAGTCTTTCTGTTGCTTTCTATCCCATCCATGCAAAGACCAACAACAGTTTGTTATAATAAAAGTATAACAAGTTTATTCACTCACAAGATTACGCTAAATCACAATATACACAGTTACAATATAAAAAAAACACCAGTAATTGTACCTTCACTAATACACAAACCCACAATTTCCTAAATTATATTACCCACTAACAGCAGTAATATCACTCACACAATTACAATGAAATCACCTAACTACTAACTATCCCTATAGAAGATAGATTTATAGAGGGAAAAGGTAGTAGAGAGTTATAGGGAAGTAACAGATTAGGGGGAAAAGGTTACAGAGGAGATACAGGGGAGCTGATACTTAGGCCATGTGCTTGTGCTGGGTCGAATTACAAGAGACAGGAGAGCCAAGGTATACCTTCAGAATAGGGGCATCTGCAAAGATCCTTCTCTTATTGGCAGAGATCTATGAAGTAACAGGTTTGGGAAGGGTGGAGGGGTGTATATGGCCAGGTGTTGAGAAACCAAATTCTCAGCATCCACTGGCTAGGGACTTCTCCTCTAATCCTAACCAGAGCTGGCCAGTGTGGGAGAACTGGTTTTTCATGTACATGGTCTCATTCCTTTGTCTACCTCCCGCTCAAACCCAGGCCAAAGAGAGAGATATATACGGTATGTAAAGAGAGATATGTCATAATTGTACCAACACTTGCCCTGAACAGTGGCCCAGCAATATTTAATAGTTATGAATTTGCAGGCTGGGTTTCGAGAAGGATTGCTCTAACAAAGCCATTTCATCTGGGGAATGTGCAGCATATGGGCTATAAAAATTGGATAAAAGGTAAACTATTTTCTTACTTTCTCACTTCCTTCTAGAGATGAAATATATGAATTTTTTTTTTTTGTTAAATCAAGGGGGCTAAATCGTGAGCAATATCTCCTTGGTTGTACATTTCTGAGGGGGCTAAATCGTGAGCAATATCTCCTTGGTTGTACATTTCTGTTGCTGACTACCTATTGTTATAGAGTATTAATCGCACTCAGTTTTATGGCATCATGAAGTATTATTCTTCCTATATCGCCTTATATAAGGCAGCCATGGACACTGTGCTTGTTGTACTAGGTATGATAACTTGGATATCTTTTTTACATGATTTCACTTTGGATATGTATAAGAATCATTTGGGTTATATGACCATCGTTATCTTGGCAGTACAGCGATACTGATGTCAGTACCATTGTCTAAATTTTACAAAATCTGAACTTTTTTTGACAGATGATTGCGGTATTATACAGAATAAATATGAAGAGCAAGTCATTATCCCAGATAAACCCTCAGCCCTTCACATCCAAGATCCATCACCTGAAGCTGGTAAACAATCTCCTGATTCACCGCAGAATGTTCAGCAAACTAAAAGCCAAAGGAGAAGCATTAAACAGAAAAGAGCTCACACAGGGGAGAAGCCATATTCATGCTCAGAATGTGGGAAATGTTTTACCCAGAAATCAGATCTTGGTAATCATAAGAGAATTCACACAGGGGAGAAGCCATTTTCCTGTTTAGAATGTGGGAAATGTTTTAATCAGAAACCACATCTTGCTGTTCATCTAAAAACTCACACCGGGGAGAAGCCTTTTTCATGTTCAGAATGCGCGAAGTGCTTTATCCAGAAATCAGATCTTGTTAGACATCAAATAATTCACACAGGGAAGAAGCCATTTTCATGTTCAGAATGTGAGAAATGTTTTACTTACAAATCAGATGTTCGTAGACATCAAATAATTCACACAGGGGAGAAGCCATTTTCTTGCACCATATGTGGGAAGAGTTTTACCCAAAAAGCAACTTTGAGCGCACATGAGAGAATTCACACAGGAAGAACATTTTCATGCCCAGAATGT
This sequence comes from Allobates femoralis, assembly GCA_033576535.1. Lineage (NCBI taxonomy): Eukaryota > Metazoa > Chordata > Amphibia > Anura > Aromobatidae > Allobates > Allobates femoralis. The sequence goes on along the minus strand of JARQOC010000003.1, from coordinate 858,835,884 downwards.
GTAAAATGTTTTACCAAAAAGTCAGATCTTCTTAACCATCAAAATATTCACACTGGGGAGAAGCCATATCCATGTCCAGAATGTGGGAAATGTTATACTCAGAAATGTTATCTTGCTGTACATCTAAAAACTCACACGGGGGAGAAGCCATATTCGTGTTCAGAATGTGGGAAATGTTATACTCAGAAATGTTATCTTGCTGTACATCTAAAAACTCACACTGGGGAGAAGCCACATTCATGTTCAGAATGTGAGAAATGTTATACTCAGAAATGTCATCTTGCTGTACATCTAAAAACTCACACGGGGGAGAAGCCATATTCATGTTCAGAATGTGAGAAATGCTTTATCCAGAAATCTGCTCTTCTAAGACATCAAATAACTCACACAGGGGAGAAGCCATTTTCATGTTCAGAATGTGAAAAGCGCTTTATCCAGAAATCGGCTCTTCTAAGACATCAAATAAATCACACAGGGGAGAAGCCATTTTCTTGTACCATATGTGGGAAATTTTTTAACCAAAAGTCAGCTTTAATTGTACATCAGAGGATTCACACAGGAAAACCACTCTCATGCAAATAATGTGGAAAATATTTTATCAACAAATTAAATCTTCTTAACTATGAAAATACTCATACAGGGGAGAAGCCATTATCATGTTCAGAACATGCAAAATGTTTTAATAGGAAATCACAACTTGTGCATCTAAAATCTCACACCGGGGAGAAGCCATTTTTTTGTTCAGAATGTGGGAAATGCTTTATTGACAAATTTGCTTCTGTTAGGGTACCGTTACACGTCGCAATATCGTTTCGACATCGCCTGCAATTTCACGAGAGCGCGCACGTTTTTGGCACTTGTCCAAGATCGCCTAGGAGATGTCACACACACACAGGGAGATATCGGCAGGCAACGCAACTAGGATGTTGTACGCAACTTTCCTGCGATGCGTATGAGCAACCCAGCGACCGATCCTTAACATTGTAGTGAATAGGGGAACGCTATTGCTTCTTCACACGCAGTGATCATGCCACATCGCTGATGCAACATCGCCCGGTTTATGTGCGTGCAAAAAAAAGCTGTCGCTATCGTTCTTGCGACTGATTGCAGTCACACCGCCCTGTAACACGACACAATGCACAAACGATGTCAACTGCAACTGACCACACCACGTGACTTTTGGTCGATGTTGCATGCGGTATTGCGACGTGTAACGATGCCCTTAGACACATGAGGAGTCACACAGGGGAGAAGCCTTTTTCATGTTCTCTGTGGAATGTCTTTTTAATCGACAGTCACTTCTGATCCAACATCAAAAAAACTGATACAGAAAAATCATATCCACAAATCAAATCTTATTAGACATCATAGAACACAGGGAAGCAGACATTTTGCTATTTTTTTTATGTCAATCAAATCCCCCAAAGGACAACATCTACAAAGACTTTGTATGTTCTCTCTGTGTTTGTGTGTTTCCTCCAGACTCTAATCCCCAGATCCCAAAAAATGAAAATATTACAGGAAATGGCGAGAAAAGCTAATTTTTCTTTTTTTTCTTTTACAAATATCAGAATATTTTTTTCACCTCTTAAATAAAAAATATATATACATATTTGGTGTCTGTGTACTTGTACTGACCTCAGTAATCATCTTTCAAGGTGAGTTTTAGCATGTAGTTAACATGGTAAATAAAAAGAAAACCTTGCGATTTTAATGAAATATTCACGCATTTGGAACTTCTTTTACATTTTTCACTACACTATGTGGTAGACTGAATGGTTTCATTTACAATTACAACTCGTTCCGAAAACATCAAGCCCTGATATGGATGGAAAAATAAAAAAAAAGTTATGGTGGTTGGAAGAAAGGGAGGATATAATAAAAACGAAAAAAAAAAAAAAAATGGAAAATTGGGCATGAATGGGTTAAAATCCTTGTAATAGTCATATAGTAGTAGCAGGAGCGCCCCCCGCAGGTCTCATTGTTCAGGTGTTCATGATGGGTTTAATAACAAGCTACAAAATGAATAATCCTATCTATAAAGTGTAATTAGGGCTAGGGGTTCACATAAGTTCTTACATTTGTAGACCGGTATCGGGCAGAACTTTACAAGGCATGAAGCTCAACATTTCGACTAGTGACCCCCAGAACTGGACAGGAAGTGTTGTCATAGGGATTCTGGCTACCAGGATGGGGCAGTCTATGGGTCTCCATTCTCTTTCCCCCCCTCGCTGCTCTTATTTCTCCCTGCTGGGTGTCATTATTCCTTCTCTCCTCGCCCCGTTTTCACAATCAGCCTCCTAATCATAGTATGACGAGCAGCCGGACATCATTTCCTATCCGGTGCATAGTGGGTGTACGACCCAGCTTCAGTATGTGCACTGCGCATGCGACAGAGCTGGGCCATACAGCCCGTACACCCACGCACTGCGCAGGACCGGAAATGACGTCTGACTGTACGTCATACTATGAGGAGGAGGCGGGATTTTCAAAACGGGGTGAGAAGAGAAGGAATGATAACGCCCAGCAGGGAGAAATAAGAGCAGTGAGGGGGCGGGAATGGCCCATCCCGGTGTCCAGAATCCCTGTGACAACATTTCCTGTCCTGTTCTGGAGTCACTAGTGGAAATGTCAGTACACTGGAGCCCTCAATAACATAGAAAAATATAAGTTAATAAATCGTTTTTCTCAAACATTATAGTTCCGTTTTAGCTCAGTGAGGGATGGTTAGGGATGTGCTAGCAAGGTGCGGGGACAGGTAGTGATAGGTTTAGGGGCTAAAACGACAGGTTCCCTTTAACCTGTTTCCACATGTAATTGAAACAACCATTTTGACAGGATGTGCCAAAGGAGATTACGTTTTCATTCCAACAATTACACTCATTCCATCTGATTTGCCTTTTGATTTTAAAGTATTTAATTTTTTTTTTAATAATAACATAGAGCAAGTGATTATAATAAACTTTCTAATATACCTCATTAGAAAATTCTGTTTTTTTAGGAAAGCTGTATAAACATTTCCAAAACTGAACTAACGTGGTTAGGCAAAATAGAGGCGTACAAATTATTTATACTGCCCAAAATACTTTACATTTTTCGTTCAGTCCCCCTTCAGCTTAACTCAGCTTGGTGCAAAAAAATTCAAGCTCAATGTATCTAACTTTATTTGGGGGGGGGAAACCCAGAACCTCTCTCTCTATTCTAGAAAAAAGTAAACTACACGGAGGTCTAGCGGTGCCTAACATCACAGCTTACTATAATTCAGCGCTTATCAGACTTAGCCAAAATTGGTGGGGAGGAGAAGAAGAGAAGCCGAGATGGATGGAGATAGAGAAAGCACTTAATCGCTCGAGAGATCTCCAATGGACACTACTCGCTTACTTATGCGACAAGACCAAGAAATTACCTAAAGAACCAACGTTAAAGGCTACCATACGCTCGTGGAGAACTCTCACCACGAAATCATACGCAACAAATCATAAACCTTCTCCACGTTGGATCTCAGTTTACCTCCTACCAGCTCTATCGGCAGATATAGATGTAAGTGTATGGACCAATTGTGGAATCCATACTCTCTCAGACTTACTTGATGACAATATGCAACTCAAATCCTTTGCAAGTCTTAGAACCAAGTTTAATTTGCCAAGCGTACAGGTTGGGAACTGGAACAAAATAAAACGTACACTCAATAAAAATAATCTGAGTCTCCATCTCCCGCTAAACACGTTACCACAAATATTGAGCAGAGAGGAGCAGGTTCTCCGAGCCGTCACCACAAATACTGAGCAGAGAGGAGCAGGTTCTTCGAGCCGTCACCACACATACTGAGTAGAGAGGAGCAGGTTCCCCGAGCCGTCACCACAAATACTGAGCAGAGGAGCAGGTTCTCCATCACCACAAATACTGAGCAGAGAGGAGCAGGTTCTCCGAGTCGTCACCACAAATACTGAGCAGAGAGGAGCAGGTTCTCCGAGCTGTCACCACAAATACTAAGCAGAGAGGAGCAGGTTCTCCGAGCCGTCACCACAAATACCGAGCAGAGAGCAGCAGGTTCTTCGTCACCACAAATACTGAGCAGAGGAGCAGGTTCTCCAAGCCGTCACCACAAATACTGAGCAGAGAGGAGCAGGTTCTCCGTCACCACAAATACTGAGCAGAGAGGAGCAGGTTCTCCGAGCCGTCACCACAAATACTGAGCAGAGGAGCAGGTTCTCCATCACCACAAATACTGAGCAGAGAGGAGCAGGTTCTCCGTCACCACAAATACTGAGCAAAGAGGAGCAGGTTCCCCGAGCCGTCACCACAAATACTGATCAGAGAGGAGCAGGGTCTCCGTCACCACAAACACTGAGCAGAGAGGAGCAGGTTCTCCGTCACCACAAATACTGAGCAGAGAGGAGCAGGTTCTCCGTCACCACAAATACTGAGCAGAGAGGAGCAGGTTCTCCGTCACCACAAATACTGAGCAGAGGAGCAGGTTCTCCGTCACCACAAATACTGAGCAGAGAGGAGCAGGTTCTCCGAGCCGTCACCACAAATACTGAACAGAGAGGAGCAGGTTCTCCGAGCCGTCACCACAAATACTGAGCAGAGAGGAGCAGGTTCTCCGTCACCACAAATACTGAGCAGAGAGGAGCAGGTTCTCCATCACCACAAATACTGAGCAGAGAGGAGCAGGTTCTCCGAGCCATCACCACAAATACTGAGCAGAGAGGAGCAGGTTCTCCGTCACCACAAATACTGAGCAGAGAGGAGCAGGGTCTCCGTCACCACAAATACTGAGCAGAGAGGAGCAGGTTCTCCGTCACCACAAATACTGAGCAGAGAGGAGCAGGTTCTCCGTCACCACAAATACTGAGCTGAGAGGAGCAGGTTCTCCGTCACCACAAATACTGAGCAGAGGGGAGCAGGTTCTCCGAGCCGTCACCACAAATACTGAGTAGAGAGGAGCAGGTTCTCCGAGCCGTCACCACAAATACTGAGCAGAGGAGCAGGTTCTCCGTCACCACAAATACTGAGCAGAGAGGAGCAGGTTCTCCGTCACCACAAATACTGAGCAGAGAGGAGCAGGGTCTCCGTCACCACAAATACTGAGCAGAGAGGAGCAGGTTCTCCGTCACCACAAATACTGAGCAGAGAGGAGCAGGTTCTCCGTCACCACAAATACTGAGCAGAGGAGCAGGTTCTCCGTCACCACAAATACTGAGCAGAGAGGAGCAGGTTCTCCGAGCCGTCACCACAAATACTGAACAGAGAGGAGCAGGTTCTCCGAGCCGTCACCACAAATACTGAGCAGAGAGGAGCAGGTTCTCCGTCACCACAAATACTGAGCAGAGAGGAGCAGGTTCTCCGTCACCACAAATACTGAGCAGAGAGGAGCAGGTTCTCCATCACCACAAATACTGAGCAGAGAGGAGCAGGTTCTCCGAGCCGTCACCACAAATACTGAGCAGAGAGGAGCAGGTTCTCCGTCACCACAAATAATGAGCAGAGAGGAGCAGGTTCTCCGTCACCACAAATACTGAGCAGAGAGGAGCAGGTTCTCCGTCACCACAAATACTGAGCAGAGAGGAGCAGGTTCTCCGTCACCACAAATACTGAGCAGAGAGGAGCAGGTTCTCCGTCACCACAAATACTGAGCAGAGGGGAGCAGGTTCTCCGAGCCGTCACCACAAATACTGAGTAGAGAGGAGCAGGTTCTCCGAGCCGTCACCACAAATACTGAGCAGAGGAGCAGGTTCTCCGTCACCACAAATACTGAGCAGAGAGGAGCAGGTTCTCCGTCACCACAAATACTGAGCAGAGAGGAGCAGGTTCTCCGTCACCACAAATACTGAGCAGAGAGGAGCAGGTTCTCCGTCACCACAAATACTGAGCAGAGAGGAGCAGGTTCTCCGTCACCACAAATACTGAGCAGAGGAGCAGGTTCTCCGTCACCACAAATACTGAGCAAAGAGGAGCAGGTTCTCCGAGCCGTCACCACAAATACTGAACAGAGAGGAGCAGGTTCTCCGAGCCGTCACCACAAATACTGAGCAGAGAGGAGCAGGTTCTCCGTCACCACAAATACTGAGCAGAGAGGAGCAGGTTCTCCATCACCACAAATACTGAGCAGAGAGGAGCAGGTTCTCCGAGCCGTCAACACAAATACTGAGCAGAGAGGAGCAGGTTCTCCGTCACCACAAATACTGAGCAGAGAGGAGCAGGTTCTCCGTCACCACAAATACTGAGCAGAGAGGAGCAGGTTCTCCGTCACCACAAATACTGAGCAGAGAGGAGCAGGTTCTCCGTCACCACAAATACTGAGCAGAGGGGAGCAGGTTCTCCGAGCCGTCACCACAAATACTGAGTAGAGAGGAGCAGGTTCTCCGAGCCGTCACCACAAATACTGAGCAGAGGAGCAGGTTCTCCGTCACCACAAATACTGAGCAGAGAGGAGCAGGTTCTCCGTCACCACAAATACTGAGCAGAGAGGAGCAGGTTCTCCGTCACCACAAATACTGAGCAGAGAGGAGCAGGTTCTCCGTCACCACAAATACTGAGCAGAGAGGAGCAGGTTCTCCGTCACCACAAATACTGAGCAGAGAGGAGCAGGTTCTCCGAGCCGTCACCACAAATACTGAGTAGAGAGGAGCAGGTTCTCCGAGCCGTCACCACAAATACTGATCAGAGAGGAGCAGGGTCTCCGTCACCACAAATACTGAGCAGAGAGGAGCAGGTTCTCCGAGCCGTCACCACAAATACTGAGCAGAGAGGAGCAGGTTCTCTGAGCCGTCACCACAAATACTGAGCAGAAAGGAGCAGGTTCTCCGAGCCGTCACCACAAATACTGATCAGAGAGGAGCAGGGTCTCCGTCACCACAAATACTGAGCAGAGAGGAGCAGGTTCTCCGAGCCGTCACCACAAATACCGAACAGAGAGGAGCAGGTTCTCCGTCACCACAAATACTGAACAGAGAGGAGCAGGTTCTCCGTCACCACAAATACTGAGCAGAGAGGAGCAGGTTCTCTGAGCCGTCACCACAAATACTGAGCAGAGAGGAGCAGGTTCTCTGAGCTGTCACCACAAATATTGAGCAGAGAGGAGCAGGTCCTCCGTCACCACAAAAACTGGGCAGAGAGGAGCAGGTTCTCTGAGCCGTCACCACAAATACTGAGCAGAGGAGCAGGTTCTCCATCACCACAAATACTGAGCAGAGGAGCAGGTTCTCCGAGCCGTCACCACAAATACTGAGCAGAGAGGAGCAGGTCCTCCGTCACCAGAAATACTGAGCAGAGGAGCAGGTTCTCCATCACCACAAATACTAAGCAGAGAGGAGCAGGTTCTCTGAGCCGTCACCACAAATACTGAGCAGAGGAGCAGGTTCTCCATCACCCCAAATACTGAGCAGAGAGGAGCAGGTTCTCCGTCACCACAAATACTGAGCAGAGAGGAGCAGGTTCTCCATCACCACAAATACTGAGCAGAGAGGAGCAGGTTCTCCATCACCACAAATACTGAGCAGAGAGGAGCAGGTTCTCCATCACCACAAATACTGAGCAGAGGAGCAGGTTCTCCGTCACCACAAATACTGAGCAGAGAGGATCAGGTTCTCCGTCACCACAAATACTGAGCAGAGAGGAGCAGGTTCTCCGTCACCACAAATACTGAGCAGAGAGGAGCAGGGTCTCCGTCACCACAAATACTGAGCAGAGAGGAGCAGGTTCTCCGTCACCACAAATACTGAGCAGAGAGGAGCAGGTTCTCCGTCACCACAAATACTGAGCAGAGAGGAGCAGGTTCTCCATCACCACAAATACTGAGCAGAGAGGAGCAGGTTCTCCATCACCACAAATACTGAGCAGAGAGGAGCAGGTTCTCCATCACCACAAATACTGAGCAGAGGAGCAGGTTCTCCGTCACCACAAATACTGAGCAGAGAGGATCAGGTTCTCCGTCACCACAAATACTGAGCAGAGAGGAGCAGGTTCTCCGAGCCGTCACCACAAATACTGAGCAGAGAGGAGCAGGTTCTCCGAGCCGTCACCACAAATACTGAGCAGAGAGGAGCAGGGATATGGGGTTTCTTCTTGATGCCATTGTCTATATCTACAATTTTGGGAACAAGCTCTTATCAGTATTAATAACAATACATCTTTGATTCCTCCATTAACCCTTCAGTGAGCTTAGCTCAGAATTGTATGTGACAATGTAATGACGGAATAAAGATAATAGCCAAAGTCATGTATTATAGAGACTGTGCAGTCCTGTTATATGTATGCTCCGTCCTGAGGAAAGGCAGCACAGCCCCGTCACTGTATAATGAGCGCACAGTGCACGGTACAGCCTCCTATTCTATCATATGGGGGCGGATGTGCAGGACCTGGTGCACTCACTCTCCTCCTCTCACCTGCTGTTGGCTGATAACAGAGAACAACCAGGATGGATCTTCTTCCTTATAAAGGTACCGTCACACGCGGCAATTTTGCAAGCAATGTCACTGGCAATTTGCTGGTTGCAGTGAAATCATGGATACATGGTTCTGTTTTGTTGCCGTGTAGAAATGGAACCATGTATCCATGATTTCACTGCAACCAGCAAATTGCCAGTGAAATTGCTTGCAAAATTGCCGCGTGTGACGGTACCTTTAGAGATCTGGAGGACCTGTGATGACATCACAGTCATGTGATCAGGGGGCAGGGCTCTCCAGGGTGACGCCCTCCTCTTATGTTTGGACTCTCAGTTGTGAGGTGAAATCTACATTTCTTCTTTCTCTTCAGGTTTCCTGTTGTGGTGAAACTGTGGGAGATCCTCTATGATCCTCTATGATCCTGTATGATCCTCTGTGATCCTCTATGATCCTCTGTGATCCTCTGTGATTCTCTATGATCCTCTGTGATCCTCTATGATTCTCTATGATCCTCTATGATTCTCTCTTATCCTCTATGATCCTCTGTGATCTTCTATGATTCTCTATGATCCTCTGTGATCCTCTATGATTCTCTCTTATCCTCTATGATTCTCTATGATCCTCTGTGATCCTCTATGATCCTCTATGATTCTCTATGATCTATGATTCTCTGTGATCCTTTATGATTCTCTGTGATCCTCTGTGATCCTCTATGATTCTCTGTGATCCTCTATGATTCTCTCTTATCCTCTATGATTCTCTATGATTCTCTGTGATCCTCTGTGATTCTCTATGATCCTCCATGATTCTCTGTGATCCTCTATGATTCTCTCTTATCCTCTATGATTCTCTATGATCCTCTGTGATCCTCTATGATTCTCTATGATTCTCTATGATCCTCTGTGATCCTCTATGATTCTCTATGATCCTCTGTGATCCTCTTTAATTCTCTCTTATCCTCTATGATTCTCTATGATTCTCTGTGATCCTCTATGATTCTCTATGATCCTCTATGATTCTCTCTTATCCTCTATGATTCTCTATGATCCTCTGTGATCCTCTATGATCCTCTATGATTCTCTATGATCTATGATTCTCTGTGATCCTTTATGATTCTCTGTGATCCTCTGTGATCCTCTATGATTCTCTGTGATCCTCTATGATTCTCTCTTATCCTCTATGATTCTCTATGATTCTCTGTGATCCTCTGTGATTCTCTATGATCCTCCATGATTCTCTGTGATCCTCTATGATTCTCTCTTATCCTCTATGATTCTCTATGATCCTCTGTGATCCTCTATGATTCTCTATGATTCTCTATGATCCTCTGTGATCCTCTATGATTCTCTATGATCCTCTGTGATCCTCTTTAATTCTCTCTTATCCTCTATGATTCTCTATGATTCTCTGTGATCCTCTATGATTCTCTATGATCCTCTATGATTCTCTCTTATCCTCTATGATTCTCTATGATCCTCTGTGATCCTCTATGATTCTCTATGATCCTCTGTGATCCTCTATGATTCTCTCTTATCCTCTATGATTCTCTATGATCCTCTATGATCCTCTGTGATTCTCTGTGATCCTCTATGATTCTCTATGATCCTCTGTGATTCACTATGATCCTCTATGATTCTCTCTGATCCTCTATGATTCTCTCTTATCCTCTGTGATCCTCTGTGATCTTCTATGATTCTCTATGATCCTCTGTGATCCTCTATGATTGTGATCCTCTATGATTCTCTGTGATCCTCTGTGATCCTCTATGATTCTCTCTTATCCTCTATGATTCTCTATGATCCCCTGTGATCCTCTATGATCCTCTATGATCCTCTGTGATCCTCTATGATCCTCTGTGATCCTCTATGATTCTCCATGATCCTCTTATTGTGGGTGCAAGCTTCAAAAAATATGTAAACACTTACCAATAGATAGATCAGCTGCACACCACATTATTTCTTTAAGAGGTGTGCGCCCATACTGTAATATATATAGTTATTTATCTTTGGAGCAGCACCCCGCCCAGTGACTAATGTGAGAACATTCACACAGGTGTTACACACTCCCTTTAAAAGCAGGGTTTTAACATAGTCTTGACACATTCCCTTTAAGACCATGATTTTAACTGCACAGGGCATTTTCCTATTCACATTTCCAGGTTGCAGACATTGAGGGTGAGAATAGGACCCTGTATTAGTGAAAGAACTCTGTAAATAGTTACTGGGCTTATGATTTCATGGCTATGACATCAACTAATGCTTTCACATTTATCTTTTAGACCAGGGCCAGCTTTCAGTAGCTGTATAAATATTTCTTTGTTTCTTATTATATAATGCAATAAATTCACACAGCCATTTTGGCATTCCCTTTAAAGAAATAATGTGGTGTGCAGCTGATCTATCTATTGGTAAGTGTTTACATATTTTTTGAAGCTTGCACCCACAATAAGAGGTGTGCGCCCATACTGTAATATATATATAGTTATTTATCTTTGGAGCAGCACCCGCCCAGTGACTAATGTGAGAACATTCACACAGGTGTTACACACTCCCTTTAAAAGCAGGGTTTTAACATAGTCTTGACACATTCCCTTTAATGGTGGGTTTACACACACCAATCATTGTATCCAATCTCTGAACCAATCTCTGGTTGCAGTGAAATCATGGACAGATTGCTCCATGTTGTACACAGCCACAAAATGGAACTATGTGTCCATGATTTCACTGCAACCAGAGATTGGTTCAGAGATTGGATACAATGATTGGTGTGTGTAAACCCACCATAAGACCATGATTTTAACTGCACAAGGCATTTTCCCATTCACATTTCCAGGTTGCAGACATTGAGGGTGAGAATAGGACCCAGTATTAGTGAAAGAACTCTGTAAATAGTTACTGGGCTTATGATTTCATGGCTATGACATCAACTAATGCTTTCACATTTATCTTTTAGACCAGGGCCAGCTTTCAGTAGCTGTATAAATATTTCTTTGTTTCTTATTATATAATGCAATAAATTCACACAGCCATTTTGGCATTCCCTTTAAAGAAATAATGTGGTGTGCAGCTGATCTATCTATTGGTAAGTGTTTACATATTTTTTGAAGCTTGCACCCACAATAAGAGGTATGCGCCCATACTGTAATATATATAGTTATTTATCTTTGGAGCAGCACCCCGCCCAGTGACTAATGTGAGAACATTCACACAGGTGTTACACACTCCCTTTAAAAGCAGGGTTTTAACATAGTCTTGACACATTCCCTTTAAGACCATGATTTTAACTGCACAGGGCATTTTCCCATTCACATTTCCAGGTTGCAGACATTGAGGGTGAGAATAGGACCCAGTATTAGTGAAAGAACTCTGTAAATAGTTACTGGGCTTATGATTTCATGGCTATGACATCAACTAATGCTTTCACATTTATCTTTTAGACCAGGGCCAGCTTTCAGTAGCTGTATAAATATTTCTTTGTTTCTTATTATATAATGCAATAAATTCACACAGCCATTTTGGCATTCCCTTTAAAGAAATAATGTGGTGTGCAGCTGATCTATCTATTGGTAAGTGTTTACATATTTTTTGAAGCTTGCACCCACAATAAGAGGTGTGCGCCCATACTGTAATATATATAGTTATTTATCTTTGGAGCAGCACCCCGCCCAGTGACTAATGTGAGAACATTCACACAGGTGTTACACACTCCCTTTAAAAGCAGGGTTTTAACATAGTCTTGACACATTCCCTTTAAGACCATGATTTTAACTGCACAGGGCATTTTCCCATTCACATTTCCAGGTTGCAGACATTGAGGGTGAGAATAGGACCCTGTATTAGTGAAAGAACTCTGTAAATAGTTACTGGGCTTATGATTTCATGGCTATGACATCAACTAATGCTTTCACATTTATCTTTTAGACCAGGGCCAGCTTTCAGTAGCTGTATAAATATTTCTTTGTTTCTTATTATATAATGCAATAAATTCACACAGCCATTTTGGCATTCCCTTTAAAGAAATAATGTGGTGTGCAGCTGATCTATCTATTGGTAAGTGTTTACATATTTTTTTAAGCTTGCACCCACAATAAGAGGTGTGCGCCCATACTGTAATATATATAGACCGAAAACCTGGCGATGGTCGCCCGGTGGACACGCAGCATTGCTGCGTGTGACATAGGGACGCGCGATCAGCCAGCTCCCAGTGCCTCTCAGCAAGTGCTGGGAGCTGGTATCCATGGTAAACTGCGGGTAACTAGGCAGCGCACTATGCCCAATACCCGATGTATACCTTCGTTACCAGCCTTCTCTGCTCCCCGGCTGGTATCCAAGGTACACAGCGGGTAACTAGGGACCCGGTGTCGGTGCGGGAGATTTGAAGAAACAGCTGATCTGACAGCTGTTTAAATCTCCCGTGCCAGCATCACATATTCGGTGTTGGCGCGGGAGATTTAAACAGCTGTCAGATCAGCTGTTTCTTCAAATCTCCGGCGCTGACATCGGCGGGAGATCAGCTGTGGTCGGGAGGAGGAGATCTCTGCCGCTGATCTCCTCCTCCAGGCCGCCCCGGGACAGCTGATTGGCTGGCCGGGCTGCATACTAATGTGAACGCATGCGGAGATTGTCTGCTGCGTTCACATCATTATGGGCTGCGTTTGCGTCTGCATGTCATACGCATGCAGACACAAACGCAAATGTGAAGCCAGCCTTACCGCCCTTATAAATTTTAGGAACCAAGGTGTGACTCAATCTGGGATGAAGCAAGCAAGCGAGGGGGCATCCACATTTATTTGCAGATCTATAAAAATAATTTTTAGATTTCTCTATCTGGCGGGTATACTTGAGGTCAAGCAACTCTTTTAGCTCAAGGTGTTTCTTAAGGATATCTCCCTTAACGGTGTTGGACATTGTTTGTTTATGTGCTGTTTCCAGTCTGCTAATCTGTTTGTGAAGGTCCTTAATCTGTTCAGCCCTGTTCTTTTTAAGGCGAAATCCATGTTTAATCAAGATTCCCCTTAAAATACAATTCAGCTATTTAAGAAGCTGTGAGGTCTCATCTGTAGCGTGAATTGAATTTCTATATGTTTAAAGCCGGAAATGTGGCAAAAGGTTGAAAAGTTCAAGGGGGTCAAATACTTTCACAACACACTGTATATATGTATATATATATATATATATATATATATATATATGGACCATGGCTCATCCCAAACTGAATGCCCGAGCTCCTTATTCGTGGACGGAACACTACTCAGACAACACAGGGTGAGGGAACCACAATAATAACACCTTATTGGATTCCCAACA